>JAHZNI010002002.1:0-13037 GCA_027744415.1 Seira ritae | reverse complement strand
TTTTTACACAATCATGCATGTTGCCGCGATGCTGCTAATCTGGATCGTCTGGATGGCTGTATGATGCTTCGGATATAATGTAGTTAACTGCGCTTTTGCTTTGTTGTATTGAAATAGAAAGAGAGATTACAGATGACTATTCACAAAATAAACGCTACTAACCATAATCATATATGAGCATGACATAATATGAACGCTCTCAGATATTTTTTCAAATAAATTATGCATTTAACGTTCATGCATTTATCCTTTCACTCTTACATCTCCTACCTCCTCTTGAGTTCCTAATTCCCATTTTTCGCACAATCAACTTTGTCGACTCATGAATTTGGAGACTTCATTCATCGAGAAATCCGTAATCACGTCGAATTTCAGAAGACCCCAACAATAATAGATAAACTGGCCAGCAATTATTTACTTCTAAAAGAGCAGTCTTTAATTTTTTCAAACATATTTAAATGCAACGTATTCATATTAAAATGTTTTATTGGTTAACATGAACTGTTCTTAATCATTTTAAAATGTGGATAAATAAATTATATTATATTCTTCACAGTAAAAATCTTTCTTCTGCATAGGTTAGATAGTAGATAGGTATTGAAGAATGCAAGTTAACAAAAATGCGGCTTAGCTCAACAAGTTATTTTTTTAAAACTTTTGCGAGGCGATAAATTAAGAAAATGTGAATTTAACACAAACTAATCTAAATAACAAGAAATTCGACCGACTAATTTACAAATTCATGATAATAATTCATCTTTAAAACCTAAACTTAACTATTTATACAGCCAGGACAAAAAAAAATCGAAAGATTACTACTATTCCAATAAAAATGATACAATGCGAGTTTTACTTAAGATTAATTTAAAACGATCTCTTCAATATCTTCCTGCCTTGTCTGAGCCTGTGCAGGCTGTGGAGGGTTATAACTTTGTAGGCGTGAGTAGGTCCTCGGTGACGTTCTAGTTGAAGCCAAGCTAGTGCTTGCCACAATCACAGGAGTGGAGCTCGAGCTGGTCATGGTTTGCTGCTGCTGCCATTGATTCTGTTGCGATCCCATTTCATATCTATACTGCTGAAATTCATCTTTGGAAATGTGAAACACCTTGTGCTGTGAAAGGCCCGCAGGTTTACTGAAATTACTGGGACACACGTCACACTCATACACAACACAGTTCGTAGTCTTCAGATGTTGCTTGATCTCATAATCCGTAGTAAACGTACTGTAACAAGCAGAGCAAAACCTGATCTGTGAATGCGACCGAACATGCTTAATCCAGCCAGTTCGGTTTTCGAAAGTCTTCGAGCAATTTGAGTCGGGGCAATAGAGGACTTCCATAGCAGGCGTGTTATCATTAATTCGATATTCAGCAGACTGGGAGTGCGACTGTGTAGTGTTTGAAGCTGGAACCTGGACAATTCTGGTGGAAGCGGGGACGGTGAAATGGGTCCTTATATGATCCTGGAACTGCGACAGTTCCCTAAACTTCATAGGACAAGAGCTGCACTGGATTATGGACTGAGGAGCCGGTGTACGAGGCATTAAGTGATTGGCGAGATGTTCATTAAGATCCTCCACGTTCGAAAAGAGAAGACCGCACTGCTGGCATTTGACGTTGTAGCTGGAGCGGCTAGTGAAAGTGATCGTTGCCGTTCCAGCTGCTGCTGCTGTCGTCGCAGTCGCCGACGGAGTTGGTGTTGGTCGTGAGTAAGTAGGAGGAGCTGGTTGTTGCACAAGTGGAAGAGGAACGGAAGGTTCTGCACTGGATTATGGACTGAGGAGCCGGTGTACGAGGCATTAAGTGATTGGCGAGATGTTCATTAAGATCCTCCACGTTCGAGAAGAGGAGACCGCACTGCTGGCATTTGACGCTGTAGCTGGAGCGGCTAGTGAAAGTGATCGTTGCCGTTCCAGCTGCTGCTGCTGTCGTAGCAGTCGCCGACGGAGTTGGTGTTGGTCGTGAGTAAGTAGGAGGAGCTGGTTGTTGCACAAGTGGAAGAGGAACGGAAGGTGGAATACTCCCTGTATGGTGAACGCCACTCATATGACCCAAAAATTCCTCCAATTTCTCCATCCGAGCACCACACAAGGAGCAATCATAGGAGGAGTGGAGGGACTTCATGTGGAACGTGAGGTCATCATACGAGAAGAACTTGACCATGCAGAGGCCACACTGACAAGTGGGATGCTCCTTCGTCCAGTGCGTCATCATCAACTGGGAATTGGAGAACTTGACTTGGCACAGACCACACTCCATTGGCTTGTAATGATGGACCTTGAGATGCTTCTGGAGGTCGGCATACGCCTTGAATTTACTGCTACAGCGGGTGCACTGGAGACTGATGCCTTTGTTATGCGTGTCGAGATGCCGGACGAATTTGTTGATGGGGCCGAATGTTTTGGTGCAGATGGGGCAGCTGAAGGTGCAATCGAAGCGCTTGTGAATGTACAGGTGGGACATGTAGGTGGGCATGATTTTGAAGTTCTTTTTGCAGATAGGACAATGTAATTGTGCAGTTTGGTTGAAGTGGTTGAGGGCTTTCTCCAGAGCAGCTGTTGTGGTAACGGTGGTGGTGGAGCCCATTTGGATATGTGCTGATTGTGAGGAGTTTGAGGTAGAAGAAGGGGCTACTTGAGACGTTGGAGGATTGTTATTCCTATTGAATGGGGAGGGATATGTTCTAAGGTTGGAGGAACTGGATGTTGGAGGTTGTTGAAGCTGTCGAGTTAAAAGTGGACTAGAACTAGAACTGACCCTTGCCACCACGGGAGCAGGAATAGATTCAGGAACAGGCTCAGGTGCTGGTTCAGAATCGTCCGCAAATGGATCGCACATAGCGTCATCATCGCCTTCTACATATCCTTCGAATGACAATTGCCGAAGACTCTCATCCACCGGTTGCTCATCGATCGATATGAATTCTGAAGACTCGATCCGCAGAGTTGGCTGCACTTGCACAACTACAGGGGGTGGTGGTGGCATAAAAACCCTCGGTGGCTGCGATGAAGTTGGAGGAGAATTGGAATCCTCAAATGAATTCGAACTCGAGTCTGCCTGAGCATTCAACTCCAACATCAGCGACTCCCTTCCCTCCCTGAAAGTCTTCTGCTGTTCCTCTCCGATGGATGCTGTGTTGACACAGCCTTCCTTGCAGCGACAGTCCTTCTCGCAGGATATCTTGTTGACTACACAAGGACACTTCTGGTTGACGCAGACCTTTTGCGTTTTGTATTTTAATTTCTTCAAGCCACATGCACAGGCGCCAGCTCTTCCTTTGGGATGCACGACTGGAGGAGTGTCGGGTACTCCACTATTAGTCTTTTCCTTTTCTGTAATTTCCGTTTCGCAGAAGCTTGAAATGAGCGGCATTTCGTCATCATCATCATTATGCCAGTCATCGCCATTGGTGTCAGGAATGTAATCTTCATCATCATGAGCTGGTGCTCCAGTTGTATCGATTTCGGATTTTAAGGTGACCTCTGAAGTTGGATGATAGACTTCGACATGACGCTTGAGTCCCATTTCCGTATTGAACGTCTGACTACACTGCCTGCAACTAAGTTCAATCTCAGCTTCAATCCCTGCTGTATTCTCCTTCGATGTTCCGTTGTCCACACTTTCTGAGTTGGCGTGCCACCGTTGGAAATGGCGCGTGAGTGTGACCTTATTATGGAACCTGTCGCTGCACCTGCCACACTTATACTTGCACGGAACCTTTTTACAGTACTTTTGCTTATGGATGTCTCTCACGATCATGCTCCTGAACATCTTTAGACAGTCCTCGCACTCGAAGGTCTTCTCAGCGGTGGAAGATATGCCATGAACCGGCAAATGATTCTGGAGGTTTTGTTCCGTCTTAAAGCGCTTTGGACAGTGGGGACACCTTACCGTAAGGCCTTTCTCATGCCAACCCAAGTGGAGCATATAGCTTGACCTAACCTTATACCTTTTCTTGCAGTACAAGCAGATGTATTCATCTTGGATAGGAATTTCTGGCCGTCTAAGTGCTCGCTGCTGCTTGTTGTTTGCTTTGTTGCTTTTGTGCTCGCTAAACTTGTGGATCATGAACTTTCCTTTTTCGGTGAACTTCATATTACATTCTTCACATTCATATTCCAGACCTGCAGCGTCCGGTAAAAATTGCTGGTCATAGTTTCCTCGGGGTCTAGGAATCAACCTGTAATTCGGATTGTCCGCATGCCTTTTAATGTGATCTCCCAAAATGCTTCTATTTGCGAATGAAACCCCACATGTTTCACATTTATACTTTTCCAAATAAATCGCTCGATGATGGTGGACATGAGTATGATAGCTAGCGCGCTTATCTTTAGGAAACTTCTTGCCACAGTACTCGCATGTATACGTTGAGAAAAATGTGGAAATTGGAGGCCGTCCTCGCCCTCGTTTCCCATTTTTAGGTTTGGAAACGAACGTGTAGGAGGGATCCTCATGGCGCTTCATGTGGTCGTCTAGGAGGAACTGGGTCAAGCATTTCTTATCGCATAGGGAGCAAGAGTACATCTCCTCTCTGCGGTGCACGGATAAGTGTTGCACGAATGGGTTTCTTTCCGTGAATACTTTGTTACACTGAGTACATGTGTAAGTGTCCTGTATGGGGATATCCGTTCGATATCCACGACCACGAACGGGCGTGGGATCATAATTTGGATCTTCATGACGCTCGAGATGATTATCATATAATACCTGCGTCTGAAATTTCCGGCCACATAGTTTGCAAGTCAACTTTTTCTCTCGCTTGTGCTGAGCCAAGTGGATGAGATACAAACGTCTTTCACTTCCTTCGAATTTTCTACCACACTGATCACATGAATATTCATCCTGGAATGGAATGTCCAGACGAGGTCGAGCTCCTCTTCTTGAAGGGTCGTAATTTGGATCTTTATGAAGATTAAGATGTTTCTTCAGCAGCAAATGGGACTGACACTTGCGCCCACACAATTTGCAAGTAAACTTGTCTTCGTACTTGTGGAGGTTAAGATGAATGAGATAAGGATGTCTTTGACTTCCTTCAAATTTCTTCCCACACTTTTCGCAAGTGTATTCATCTTGAAATGGAATATCCTCGCGGATACGATGGCCACCTCTTCTTAAAGAAGGATCATAATTCGGATCTTTATGACGATTGAGGTGCTCCAAATACAGAATTTCTGACGGGAACTTTCTTCCACAGTCCTTTTCCGGGCAGGTGAACCTGTCCATCCTTTCGTGCATAGACAAATGGCACAGAAATAAGTGTCTCACTGTAAATGTCTTTTCGCATTTTTGACAAGAGTATTCATCCTGCATGGGAATGTCATCACGCGTGCGGCCCCTCTTCGTGGGATCGTAGTTAGGATCTTTGTGACGTTCTAAGTGCTCCAAATACATCGACTCCGTGTAGGATTTTCTCCCACAAAGGGCGCAGGTGTATTTTGCTTCACGCTTGTGCATACTAATGTGTTGGATGTACTTTAGCCTCTTGTAAATCTTCTTTCCACACGTTTCACAACGGTACATGCTCAATTGTGGAACTGAAGATTGAAGGCGCCCAACTCGCGGTACATAACTTGGATCCTTATGCCGTTCCAAGTGTCGTTGAAGGAGCTCATCATTCATGAACTTTAGTGGACAAAGATGGCATTTGTTTTTCTCTTCCTTGGCGTGTTGATTTATGTGGGAGATGTATTGAAGTCCTTTGGTGCTTTGTAAAAGTTCTGTCACACGTCTCGCATTTGTATTTATCTTGATGGGGAATATCCGTCCGGTAACGACGTCCGCCTTTCTCAGGGTCGTAGTCAGGATCGTCGTGACGAGGAATGTGGGCGTTGAGGAGGTTTTCAGAAAGGAAACCTTTTCCACACAAGTTACACTTGTACTTTTCCTCGCGTTCGTGGGCGGCGATATGGATTAAGTAGAACTTCCGCTCTGCAAATTCCTTGCTGCATATCGAGCAAGTGTAGACGTCTTGGAAAGGAATGTCTTCTCGAATGCGACCTTTACCTCTTCTAGATACAGGTGGAGTTGCAGATGTGGGAGCTTCTTTCAGTTTAGCTTTCTTCTTTGGCCTGGGTTTGATTCCTTCCGCAATTAATTTATCATTTCTTTTAAATAGAATATAGGGATTGGGAAGAAAGGCTTCATCTTCCTCCTTGTTCTTCAGTAGATAATACGTAGGCCGAGAAAGACAATGAAGGGTGAGACGATGAGCATCAACTTCAGCTTTTGATGAATAGTCCTTCCCGCAGACCTCGCAACAAAGTGTATTCTTCTCAAAATGGGCATGGACAATGTGGCCTTGAAGATCTAGCTGGTCCGAAAATTGACTTTTGCAGTCAGAGTGCAAGCAGGATAGCAGCTTCATTTCATCAGTCTTTTCCAGGTCTTGGCTGTACCTGTGATAAAGGGAGTGCTCCGCGTAGAGGGTCATATTGGTGAATTGCTCTTGGCAATCTTCACAAGTTTCTTGGATATCTTCAGACTTTTCGTGGGACTTCATGTGGAAAGTTAGGAATGATTCATAGAAAAACTGTTTACCGCATTCCTGGCACTTGAATTTAGGTTCTGGTTTGGACTTCTGCTGCACGGATCCAGATTCGGATTCCGAGGGCAGAACAGAGGCTGGTGTCGGTGCAGGTGCGTCTGACTCAAAATCATCCAAATTTGAATTGGGAGCATCGTTGGTTACGCTAGCACTGGCTGAAAAGGTACTAATCCTAGATTCCTCTTCGACAATCACGACATCAGCAGCGGTGGAGTCATTGGAGACTACTTCATTTTTATTCGTGTTTTCTGGCGTCGGCGGTCTTTCAATTTGATTTTCCTCAAGATTGCCATTTGGGTTAGTACTTAGAAACTGGAAGAGCGTGTCGTGAAAATTCGTCTCCTGAATGAGGACTTCATCCACTTTACAACTCCTCTTGTGAGCCTTCAATTGGAATACTGTTGGGAATTGCCGATTGCAAGCGCACCTGTACTGATTATCTGGATCGGAATTTCGGAAATGACAAGAGTTGTAATGACTAAGCAACTCTTCGTTTGTTCTGAAATCTTGATAGCAAAAGGAACAAGAACAAGTTTCATTGATAATCGAACGAGGTGGCCTGCCTCGCGTAGGCATAACAGTCGGTTTTTTATCCATTGTCGCGTGGATTTTCTGATGGAGAGTGAGATGAATCTTCTTTAGAAAGGTCTTTCCGCATTCGAGACATTTTAATTCTTCCGGCTTGCTCTGAACTTCAAATGTTCGAAAGCTCTGTTCTCCCAAGTCGAACTTTTTGGGACAGTCATCAGCATGACTGGTGAGATCTTCAAACTCTCCTCCGCATTTTTCACAGCGCTGTAGATTCTGAGCTTTCCAGTTCTTGAAGATTTCGTCTTTTTTGAAGGAGTTTAACTTACAAGTCGCAGGCTTCTTAGGCGAGGATGCATCTGACGTTCTGCTGCTTCTTCTCAGACCAACCGTTGCGGTTGCAGCTGCGGCACTGAGAACAAAAACAATACAAAGTTTTCATAAAGACTGAAAGAATGCAGCCACTGAAAAGGAAACAAAAATGAAACATTGATTGGGAAACCTTGTGGTTGAGCTGTTATCGATAGTACTACTAACTGATCCCTTCCGATTCCGAGGACTTCCACTCTGACTTGTAATGGCTGAAAAGTAAAAAAACCCTTAATTATAGATTCTCTTCAACTTCAGTCTTAATTTACAAGTGTAAGATTATTTGTACCTTTACTTTTTGCATCGACATCAGTATCAGTTTCAGACTTATTTTCGCAAGAGGATCCTTCACTGATACCCCATAACTCCAGATGCGTATCAGCCAAGCGCCGAAGGTCACTGGTGATCACGATAGAACATGGCTTTGTCGACAGAATGCCGGATGGACTGGCAAGCTCGGGATCCGGAGCTAATTTTCGTTTCCTTGCTGGAGGCATTGTCCTTTCTGCTTCTTCTGTTCAAAAGTAGATTACTGCTTGATGAGATCCGATCCACGTGTGACTTGCAGCCCTTTAAACGTCAAGGTCAAGTACATGTCGATCTCGTCCCTGTAATAAAAATAACAGCAAAACCATTAAAAAGGACGGTTTCGAGGAAATGAAATAATGCAATTAAACTATTACAAAACTCCCTGTATTTATATATGTCCAGATAATGTTACCTTTAATTTAAATCTCTACATAAAACTAACAACTAAGTAGAATTCTTTCCGGGTTTCACTGATTTTCCAAAAACACTACTCATTTTTTGGTGAACAGGATATTTTCCAATGGCATGCATGGGACGATGATGATGTTTTAAATAAAAATACATACTAGCAATGCAATGCAAAAATGCATTTACATATTTTGTGTTTTTCCTGTCACTTGGTCGTGTGTGAGTCTATAGCTGATAGCCAAAATCCATTATCATTGTAGGGAATAACAATAAACCCTTTAGCGTAGGTTTGCTTGCTGACGAGGAGACCAGACCAGACCGACTCGATCCAAGCTAAAAGCAGTAAAACGATGTTTACACGTTCCTTTAGATATCCTACGGCCAGCAAACAGCTATCACTATCATCGTGTTTTGCATGAAGTCAGAGGAAGCCATCGGCTGAGATTTTTTATTTTGAAGGAAAGCGGCATGTGATTCTGATTCCAGATGATTGATTGATGATAGCGAAAAGTGAAGGTGTAAAGGTGAAATCAGTGAAAAAAGGGAAAAGTGCGATTTCAATTTCCCGAGAGAAAGTGAATTGTCCATTGTGTTGAAGTGAAAGTAAGATTCGTTTTTCTTGTCATTTGAATCTATACAAGAACTAGAAACATGAAACTTTCGTATTATGAACCCCAGGTCACTTTGAATAAAAAAAGGATATATCAAAAGAAAGGTGGCGGTTTTTAGGATGCATATTAACGGCATTATAACTGACTTGTGTTTTTATTAATCCAGAAAAGAATTTGAATTTAGGTCATGTCAATGACAGGTTATTTTATTGTTTTATATGTTAATGTGAAAGCGAGACATTAAAAGCATCCGGATAAAATCTCCTCCTCCTCCGCATATACATAGTATCTAGCCTCTTATTCCCATAGTCCATATGAATAAACTTCCTCTTGATATTATTCACAACGACATAAATCTCATAAGGCTTGATCTCCACCGGCTCGTAAATCATTTCCCCGCTGAGCGTGTAAAGTGCATGTGCATAGCCCACTGGGAACCTTACGGATTGGTCGATAACCTTCATGGTATCCTCCATGGACTGCATGCATCTCCTCGGGATCTGGATGAGGACGGGGGAGACGCGATTCTCTCCGTTACGGAATATGTAAATGGAAACGGAATTCCTAGTCTTATCTTCGAGCGCCCTCATGTACCGGGAGTGGACGGCGGGGAGATGGAGGGGACATTGGCAGATGCCGTTCTTATCGGTGGTCTCGCAAAACTTACATGTTGACTTCTTAGCTAGGATTATCTTCTCCCTTTTGTCCTTCACCATGTCCACCCATTCCTTGATGATGTTGGTAGAGCGGAAGTAGTCTTCGGGGCCTGAGGGGAGTTGGTATTGGATTCGATCTTTTCCTGGTGGGAGTTGGTGACAGGAGGAACGTTGTTGTTGGAGCTGCAAGCGAGGGTTGATTTCATTGTCGCCTCCTCCCCCGAGATCTACGTGATTGTAATTGCTGTAGGAAGTAAGGCTTTTCGTGGGACCGAGAGATCTTGGCGATGGGAGATCTATGGAACCCGTAGGTGGAGGTGTTGTTAGGCTGAGGCGGTTCCAGGATTCAGGGCCTCTGTAGGTATCGCCTTTCTCGTAGTTGAAGTTCTTTGTACAGCCGTTCCTTTCGTTGAGGTATTGAATACTTCCCATCGCGTAGCTTGACTGGAAAAAGGACTTATCCTGTTCTCATAAACGACCACTGGGTCTGAGTTACAATAAAATTAAATATCAGTTTCCAGAATTGGAAGCACAGGCTTGCAGGATCTCGTTTTATAATCGTTTTCTTCTTGGCTTATCGTCAAACAAGTACAAAAAATCGTTTAAAGAAATTCACAACGTGTTGTAATAAATGCAAAGGGCCAATGGTCGATGAACTCTTGAGGAGGATTTCAGATGCTAATGATTATCATTATTTTTAAAAATAATATTTTATTTTCTCTTGTTTCAGAACCATTCCAGGAAGATGTGTTGGCAGTAGCAGCGAAGTGCTTCTGCGAAGAAGGAGGGGCAAGTTGAGACACAGGATCAGGATTCATTTTAAGATCAAGATGGTTTCCTTAATGCGTCTGGAGTGTACAAAATCGAGAATACCAAAGCTCACTTCATTTTTATTCGAAACTTCTTGTGAATGTAAAAGTGTGAGACTGAACCGTTTCAGCCGTGCTTACGCAACGGACAGCAAACCAGCTCCCGCTAAACCCAATTATTTAAATGTCTTTGACCGACAGTCGAAACTCCTGCAGAGGAAGAGGGCTGCGTTGCTAGCTGCAAATAGTGAAGACCAAGATGGAACGGGGCTTTATGACTACATCAAAGATGAGGTAGCAAAATATTTTTGAACGTCTAAAATGCTGTTTTAGTTTATGGGCTTTACAATTCTAGATTTTTGTAAATCCATAGATTGGCTTCGTAATGGCTGACAGGGTTATCGATATCAAAAGAGATATTAGGCGCGCATTGGACCTTGGATGCGGAAGGGGCCATATCATCAAACATCTAAATGGTGTAAGTCGTGTTTTCTGCGTCGTTTCTTTTCATTGGCGTATTTTAGGATTTCAGATTTTCATTGGATTGTCGAAATGTAGGAAATGGTCGAATCCATTGTCGCAGCAGAAGCATGTGGGGAGCTTCTTGATCAAGTGAAGGTTCCTGAAGATCTACAGTGTGAGAAAATTATAATGGACGAAGAGAATTTAAACTTCCAGACAAATTCATTTGACATGGTCATTTCTAGTCTAAGGTAAGTTTTAAATCAAAATTGTTATAGAATTGCATTTTTTATTTGAATGTTGAAATCAAACTTCATTGTTATGAATCTTTCATATTTGTAGTCTTCACTGGGTAAACAACCTCCCGAAAGCTTTTTCTGGCATTCATCGATGTCTCAAACCAGACGGAGTATTTATTGGGGCCATGTTTGGTTGTCAGACTTTATATGAGCTTCGATGTTCCCTTCAACTTGCCGAGCTGGATATTATAATGGACGAAGAGAATTTAAACTTCCAGACAAATTCATTTGACATGGTCATTTCTAGTCTAAGGTAATTTTTGAATCGAATTGTTATAGAATTGCATCTTTTTTGTTGAAATCAAACTTCATTGTTATCAATCTTTCATATTTATTTGTGTAAGGCGCACACACAATTTCTACAGATAAATCTTAGATCCTTGAAATCTTGGTAAATCTAAATTATTTCTATTTAGGGAATGGGATCTCATATTTCCCCTTTTGCTGAAATCCAGGACATTGGAGGACTTTTGTCAATAAATGGATTTACGATGCTAACTATAGTAAGAATTACAATACTTAGAACGTGAAATATAACGTTTTTCATTCTTTGAAACTTGTTTCTTAAATTCTTAGGACACTCAAGAAATAAAAGTAGGATACCCTTCTATTTTCGAGCTAATGGAGGACTTGAAAGGCATGGGGGAAAACAATGCCTCTTGGCGACGGAAAATTCGCATAAATCGCGATACTCTTTTCGCTACTGGTGCCATTTATAAAGGTACAAAGTATCAATAACTGACCTTAACTTAAGGCAGCATCATAACTTTTTTTTAATTACAAAACTATTTTGTTATTTTTCAGAAATGTATGGAAATGAAGATGGAAGCATCCCAGCAACTTTTCAGATAATTTATATGATTGCGTGGAAGCCGGACCCTTCTCAGGTTCGTGCTAGAATTACGAATAGAAATAGTTCTTTGTTTGTTGTTCGTTTCATGTTTAATTAATTCTGATGTTATTTTTTTATCCTCAGCCTAAACCTTTGCCACAACAGAAGCCCCAATTTTCACTAAAAGATTTAGACAAACTCAAGGGATAACATAGTAGCCATTTGTAATGAAGCGTATTTTTAAATGCCAGCAATAAAGTACCGCTAAACGAGGAGAAATTTTCGTTTCCTTTTCATAAAGTCTAGGACGTATTTGCACTGTATTTTAAAAATTAGCGTGTTCTTACTCATTTATGCCTTGGCCTTGACTTCCGCTGAGTGCTTTTTATCATCCACAGCAAGAAAGATTTCATTAGCAATTAGCATACATTTCAATAATTCAATTCCTTAAGTAGCTGAAATAGAAAAGTAAGACCGTTATGCATATTCATTGAGACCATCTCTCGCCACATCCTCATGAATGTTTCATCTCACCATCTCCCTCGTCTTCACTCAAACCAATTTTTATTTTCAAGTACAGCGTTATTCCAACACAATAATTTTCTTGTTAATTCTCAATCATCCCCTGAACATTGTAAAATCAACGTTTCATTTTTTACTCATTTTATTTGTTATTGGAAAGTTAAGTTTTCATACGTGCATCATGGCAAGAATTCTCGCGTTACCCCCGGGAAGCCAAAGATTGCTTCTAATTTTTGGAATTATATTGGTTTCAACGGCTGTTCAGGCTACCACCTCCACCACTACAGAAGACGTTTCCAGTCATCCGGATTTTCATTTGTCCCCAGATTCTGAAATGACATACGAGGAGGAATTAAAGTTATTCGAGAAGGAAGAGGCGAAAGAGAAACCGTCGGACAAAGGAGAGCACTTGAGTCGGAAGAAACGATTCGTGTATTTGAATGTAAGTAGCAAACGAAACTGAAAAGACTCAGTCGGTCATGAATAAACCTGAAATTTGATTGCTTTAATTTTATGAAGGTCGACACTAACATGGCCGTTGCGCTACTGGTAAGTTTACCGCTAACCTTCGTTCTCCCCTCCATGAGCAACTTGTTCGGCTCTTGGAGAAGAAAACGGAGTATTGATGACTCCACCCTGAACTCTTGGACGATTTCGGATGACACTCCCACAAAACCAGAAATGGATAA
>JAHZNI010002001.1:0-13033 GCA_027744415.1 Seira ritae | reverse complement strand
CTCAATTTTAAATCCTTTGAATCGTTTATGCATAAATGCATTTGCTAAAAAGGATGCGTCCAAAGGATTTTGTTTTTTCTCAATTCACGCATAAGAAAATTAAAAGGGCAACATTTGTAAATCGTAGCACATCGAAAAAGACTCCTCCTTAGCCACAGCCCTATTCATAGAATAATATGCCTTTCCGGAAATACCTATCGCAATACAACGCCGTAACCTACTTTCACTTATTCATATACTTTCACTCTTTCACCAATCCTATATATATTATGCAATTTGATATGAATGTACTTCACGCTCACAGCAAGTAAATAAAATGAAACGTACTAAATTTTAATTTTATAACTATTTTAATTTAGACTTACTTAATCCAACCACTCCTTTGAGCGCCATTTTTCCGATGGAATGGTTAACTTCACTGAAAAGAAATTAATCAGTAACAAAGCTGTTACTGAATAGAAAAAAATTTGCACTAATCCTACCAGAATATTTTCCAAATTCACAAAAGAGCACTATAGAGTAGTAGCACCACAACTTTCTTATCAGCTACTACAAAGAAAAGCAGCTTTCACTCGACGTTATTATGAACCTCTGCAACCTGCAGCTATTTGCTCAGCTATGGAGGTGTATGTACATAGGAGAAATGACTCCTTTCCCCTATGTCCAGTCCGATTCTTGTAATGTTGAGGATTCGTCAACCCGACACCACAGTGGAGCGCCAGCGTTGTAGCCTAAGCATTAGCTTCCGCTGTTTTCCGTAGGTTTCACTCGGAACAGTTTATTCTTTGCTCGAGTAGATCACTCGCTTCATTCGATCGAGCAGGTTTTAGAAATTGCTTGAAAAACAACTCCCACTCAGCCTTACTTACTGCCACTTCTACGTCCTTTCCTTCCAACAATATCAAAACAACGCAGAGTTTTGTTCCTCTCAAAAAACGTCAATGTTTTTTTCCGGGAAGCACGACGACGACGACCGCGACCCTAGCAGAGTAGAAGGTAGGACACAAAAAGCAAGAAGTCCGCCAACTGCTTTAATTTCCATGTAATTTCTGGGCTTTCTGCGTCATATAAATTGTTCCAGAAAATGCGCTAGTTTGGATACCTACTCCACTCTATTGGAAAGTGTGGATCTTTGGAATGGGGAAGTGAAAGCAGACAAACTTTCACATTCGTTTATCAGACCTAACTATGTATGTAACTTCTTAGCTTTAGGTAATGTAGTGTAGGTGTATTATTGTTAAAAAAAAGTCTATACTCAATTTATTGTTCTGGCAAAATCACGAAAGAACGAACCTTTTTATGGAAAGATCAAAGACGCTCTTTCTCCTTTCATTTCGTTCCACTTCTTTCATCGACGTCGTCGCTCTTTCTCCATTGGGCCTGTACGGCGGACGGAAAATTCCATTATGATTTAGATCGTTTTTAGAACAGCAGAGGTATGCAAGGGTTTGTTCCAAGTATAGCTTCACTCTGTTCACACCATCAATAAGCCAATAAGTAAGTAGTATCTTTAAACTTGATCACTGATCGCAGGAATAGAATTCTAATCAATTATGAGTCACTGTTTACCTTTGAACACATTGTAATATGGCTCTGTTTATTAAGGCTGACATATTGTAGGCATGTTTGAACTTAAATGCAATAAAGATAAATACATCATATATCCTGGCGTGCTCATCAGTCGTTGTTAGTCGATGGTGGCGTTTTACGATAACGTTTTGCGATTTTTAAGAACTTATTATATATAGTCGAACTAATGCAAGAGCAGCTAAACTTGGATAGATCAGATCAGTTTCATTAGGAACATAATCCAACTCTATCGTCATCCACATCAAACGAATGAATCGTTGCGAAAATGAGATGAGTAATCATATAATCCCATTAATTCTCTTTCAACCACTCATAAATATTTCTACTTTTGTAACACTAAGCACTATACAATACATATTTTTTTTCATTTATTCATGGGAAGAATGGACTGTAAATGTCAATGCAATGATCTTCCAGCAGCAGTCCTTTAATTGTTCGTAAAAGATATAGTTTACAGTAAATTGTAAATAGTAAATACCATACACAACAATCAACAACCCATTAAAGCTGTCATTGTAACTGAAGTCATTTTTCTCTTCCGTCGTCATCTAGTCCATCCATTCCATCCTATAGTCATTCATGCCTGTTCATGCACAGATGTTTTTACATGCCCAGAAGTTCTTTTCCTTTTTCATGCATGCATACGCGTGGATGTGCTGGATGGCTGGATCAAAGCCGGATGTGTATCTCTTTTTATGTACGCCCTAGCTTAGCTCATTGGGACGGCTTGGCCAAACTTGAATTTCTTTGGATTTTGGCTTCGATTTTGGACTTAATTTACAATGTATGCACTTGGATATAATGCGTATCAAATTACTTGTATTCGATTATGGCTATATTATGAATTACGACGACGGACACTGACATTATTATTACTACAGAAAGAGCTATTCACTAATGAGCTTGAAAACGAATTAGTATCAGTTTCATGCAAATCCTGTAATAATTTAATTTTGCTGATGGCAAGAAGAAACAGTACGAGGAAAAGTTGTTTCGAAGAAGATCATATCATACTCTTATTATGGCATGACGTTAATGTAGCTGAAATATTTTAAGGGTGGATGTGCGTCAACGTCGTCGGCGAAAATAGATTTCCTTCTAACGACTACGACTCCTTTCAGTTTGCATTGAGGAGACAGTCTGTGTGAGTTCATTTTGCATAATTATAGGTTTTTTGATTTATATAAACAAATATAAGGTTTTATTCATTTGAAGTCGATTTTGGGTACGTAATCAATTTCGAGATTCTATTAATTTCTGACATGTGCTTTAGTCACAGAGAATGTAGGCAAAATATTAGTCTTTTTGTAAAAAATATTCATTATGCATTCCAATTTCATTCGAATTATCAAAGTACTAACCCTTCCTCCTTGAGATTACGATTACAACATCCATATCATATTGCGTACGTGTTAGGAATTGCGTCTGCAATGTTGCGACAAATAATACAGGCTCCCCAACCTCCTGTACAATAATCATGAGCAAGTTTTGTTTAAATGTAGGAAAAAACTAAAAATAATTAGCGTACGGAAAATTTATGTATTTTATCGAATGAAGTACATGCCTGTTTCTCTTTTCTCTCGCAAAATCTCATCGATGAATTGACAAGGGCACATTTGTTTGGGACAGTGAAGAGCCTTCTTATCTTTGCTCGTCGCGAATCCCCTAATGTAGGCTTTTCCCCAAAGCTGAATGTAGCGAAGAAAAAGCACCTCACTCTAATAAAACACGGCAAAAAATGATTAAGTAGAAATTGATTCATTTCATATTATATGACATGCCATTAAAGGCAGCTTGCATGACAGGCTAGTCATCATAAGGTAATCGAATTTCATTAATGTGCTATGTGGGCAGTATGAGACCGCGAAGAATCATTTCTAATTTCTTATCTCATATTGCTTACAGGCACGCTTTGGCAAGAACGTCACGAATGGAATTCACGGTATTCTATATTACAGCTTACCCGTCGTGATTCAAAATTATTTTTTATTTATTAACAAGTACATCGCACGTAAACATAAAGCATATTATTTTTGATTTTGGGGTTGCAAATTACATTTGATAAAGCTACAGAAAGACTAACGCTGAATTAATTGCATCAGTGCAAATATTAAACCAATACCGGGGAAAATGTGAATCAACTACATACATTGATCAAACACTCAGACATAATAAAAAATGGAGAAGCATAAATTATTTTCAAAGAAGAGCCGTCAATGGCGTTCGTCTTAATTGTGCATAAAACACATAATGTGTATATATCTTACAGCACGCTTTGGTCGGTTTTGAAAATAAACATACTAAACTAAACTACTGTAAAGATAATAAGTTAATTTGCAATTAAAATAATAGAATATAACAGAGTTAAAATCAAATTTTTAAAACTTTTGGTTTAAGTAAAAATGAAATTATCTTACAAAGGATGGAGTGGAATTGTGGAATAAATGATAATATAGATGATATCGAAGTAAATGTATTATTACACGATTTGTGCATAAATAAAATTCTGAAGACAGGATTCCTATGGCCAAAAAGTTATTAAGGAAATACTTTTCTTATTGTGGTTTTAGTCCTCTCGGTTTTCATTTTTCACAATTTTATGTTGCAGGTTGCTGGGGAAGGCACGGAATCCACCACGTCCAGGCACCCTCTCCCTGAGACATTGGCTTATGGCGAAGATATTCTTCAACGTATTGACAAGGGCAAAGGGCAGATGTCAAATGTCTTGGAGCTGAGGGATTTTCCCCGCCTTCGCCAACGGTCCAGTCCAATCTTCTCCGTAAAAAGTCCTTGGCCCACCTTTGTATGTATCGCAGATAAAGAACTTCACCCCTCTACAGGCAAACAAACCAACACCAACGCAATACAAGCGTTTGTTAGACTCAGTTTTGCTTTACAGTCGAACGTTTAGGTCATCGCAAATTATTACAACGATACATAATAATATAAATTAAAAACGTGCTGCTGTCATTATGTGTGCTACTGACCCAACACATATATGCCCCGCATAAATATAACTTTCATAGATTTACAAAAACAGGATTCCTTGTCCAGGGCCGTAGATTTTTTATGCTTCAGCAATAATACCTATGAACTTCTAATTAGTTAATTTAAATAAAAGCTAGATATTACACACCTGTTTTCTCGGAATTCTAGTCGTATTTTGGGCTCCAGAAATCACAATTTCCACATCTCGAGCGTCCAAATGATTTTGTACTCGTTGCCGGTCACCTCCTGTAGACTCCAACATTTGTTCTAAACGTTTCTACAAAGAGATAGAAATGTTTATACCAACTCAGTCATTTTCCAGTCTAGATTACTTAAAATATTGTGGCCCACTCACCACGCATTCTGTCGGGTCAAAGTAAATGAAACAAAGATGAACTTTGTGGCATGAGATTCTGCCGCGGTCATCTAAGCCCACAATGAGCTTGTGCTTGATCAGGAGCTTGTTCACTTTCGCCATGCATCTTTCTAACCCTTGATTGATCTTTATATACGTAAAACATGCAGAATTTAGTGAATGCAATTGAGAGAATGCATTAAGTGGTAAAATGAGGAAATGATCTATTAGCTGTACCTTAATTTTGATATACATGCATAGGAAAACAGCGACTGCGTTCACAATGAGCCACGAAATTCCTAGGGCGAAGAGCTGGATTCCAACCACTCCAGAGAAGAGAATTATGAGGAGAATGAAAAAGGCTGTGGAAAGCCAAGCTGCGAGTAATCTTTTGTAGCAGATTGTGTACGCGTTGAATCGAAAATCGGAAGTCAGGATTTCCATTGCATGCACATACTCCTCGACAGTTAAGGTTAAGCCAGGAACCTGTTAATATTTGGCCAACAGTGACTTATACTGCTATTTAACGAGATATAAGGATTATTGCAAATGAAATAATTAAATACCATGAGTTCTTCTGGCACAAGCTCTATTTGAACAAAAAATAGATATATGATTTATTATGCATGAGAAAAAGCAATTTTTTCAATTTAAACTTTAATTTTTCATGTAAAAACCTGGTTTAAAAGATGCGGGGGTCAGCCAGGGCCACTTCTGATTCGTAGGCAGAATCGATACAATAACGTCCCCATTTGCTATATTTATTCAAAAACAATTGGTTTATTGGTTTGTTATATTTGAATTTCATTTTTAAAAGCGACGTGCTGAGTTAGGTGACTTACTGAAGCCGGAATTATTGCGTCTATTTCCATTGTTAAAATTCGTAGAACCAGCGGCTGCAATATTGTTCCCACTTCTATCTGCAGGGTTTTGTAGCTCAACATTCTGGAGCTGTCCAGGATGAATTATTACCCCATCAGGACGAGTTGATGTTGAGGAAGCGCGCAAAGGATGATGTAACGGTGATTTATTCGTATTATTGCTATGATTTACACTGTTTGGCGAGTGTATTTCTATGGATGGTTCTATCACTGCAGGATGAGGGCTACTTGATGTAGTATTTCGATCAGATTGATTTTCTTCAATGCCATCACTCTCAAGATTAGTTGGACCATTCTCACTTTCGTCAGTGAAATTCACCCAGTTCTTTGGTTTCGCTGCGTTTGCATTATTGCTTCCAGCGGACCCTCCACCGGGAACTCTGTTCGGGCTCCCGGATGGCTCATCCATATTTTGAGCACTATAATTACTTGTGTCACATGAAAAGATTCTATCTCACAGATTGTCAACTATGGTCCAGTCATCAACATTAATACTGACAGCGGTTCAGAACTATCTTATCTTAAATTTGCAGCTAAATCCAGTCTGTATGATTAGTTTATTCAATCACAAAATACAAAAATGGACTAATCAGAAACCTGCTTAAAAAGCAAGACCGAGGCACACCTGTGCCTCAATCACAATCTAGATTTGTGTTGGTGATGAAGAGGTGACGAAGAGATGGAGGACTAACTAACTTCAAGAGAGTCATATTCATATGCATAGAATACTCACCTGCATTGCGTGTACTTCTAAAATCTAACCTGTACTCATTCTTGCATTGTGCCAGTCGTTATTATTACAAATAATATTATCTGAAAAGCATAGAACAGCAGCGTTGTCTTTTTTCTAGATATTGTTTCCCATTCGATTCCATATAACCCCTTTCATTTTTCCCTTCTAACTTTTCCAACATACCTGTAGTTCGTCTCGTCATTCACACTGAAGTCATTTCTGATTACACAATGGATTCACCTGCCCACTCTCCTCGAAAGCTGCATTTTACGCATTGCATTGTTGTCCATCCATCCGCGTCCGTCGTCGTTGCCGACTGTGTGAATAAAAAAAGTAAATGTGTAGTATGCTATGTTATGTTATTTCTTCACACACGCAATCCATTTTCCTGTATTCCAGCAGAATTTTTTAACATGAGCCAGTCACATAATATGCATATTATTCTCTCAACTTTTCATTAAAATGGCAGCTGTACTAACATGTAAAACATTTAATAACCTAAGGAATGGATTGTACGATTCAGGTGTCGTCCCAGTATTCCCCAACAAGCTATATGTTGAGTTGAAATTCAACACTCCTTACTCATCATCAGAATCATCATCTGAGGAAAAGAGAGTACATATCTCAGATCATCATCATGAATCATTCTCTATTGTTCATTGTTGAAACGATGCTCTTATGATATGATGATGATGATGAGCAGCAGAAGGCAACGAAACGGAACAACAAGCGACACATAGGTAGGTAATAATATAAATATGGCTTTAGCAACGAGAATTTAATGTCAATATCTATCAACTTTAATGTCCTTGTAAATATTTCATTTACACCTGCAAGACTAGTAATGCGAGAACGAATTTCCTCCAAGTTGCTTTGTCAGCCACCATTTACAGCTCTATTTTGATAGACCTAGGCCATAGCCATAAGAAATGACTTCATCGAATAAAAACAAAAACCGCTTCGTAAAGTAATTTTTGTGAGATTTTTTTGCTCACAGTAAAAATTTCAAACGCTAATAAATGAGTTAAAATATGTAGGTATTTACTCATAGATGATTAGAAGGTACATCGTATCAATGTATCATGCATATTTGCTGGAAACCCATAAAATTTCAATGTTGATAATGTAATACCTACATATGATAATCTCATAATGCCCCGAATTCAAGTTTAGCTTGACTTGATCAGCTCAGCTTAGAGTTCATGTTTTGCATCAGCAACTTTTCACATTCTTTTCGTATCATTAAATTATCGGAACTCATGATTGTCGAGAATATAATACTATTTCGAACAATTTTCTCGAACTTTAAGTCATTAACTGTAGCCTTCATCATCATCATTATCAGGAAAGAAAATTCTCTGACAAAGAAGTTTAAGACGAAGAAATGATAATTCGTGAATGCAATGAAACATAATATTGAATTTAAGAAAGAAATTTATTTTCTCATATTATCGCTATATCAGANAAAGAAATTTATTTTCTCATATTATCGCTATATCAGATAAGAGATTTTTTAAGATTATCCAGACCATCCAACTTTAAATGCTTGTAAGAATTTTTAAAAGACAGAAAAACTTCTTCACTGGAGCATTGATGTTTGTTTGGTATGTCTAGTCTGTTGCTCCCTATTTACTTTTTGCTCGCGGCCGTCTCGTCACACACATTACGGCTACGTCATCCATCTCGATCTCTTATATACATCTCAATTCTCACTGCACTCGCTCCGAAAACACTTTGCAACGTGGACAAAAACAATTTTCGTGTGCTACACAATCACAATGTAGAAATTGTTTTCTGAAATCACTTAAAGTTTGTAGTTTGGATAATATACCTTAACTTTTATGAAAAACTCTGTGGGGGTAAGCATTTAGTTATTTTACCAATGAAACGTCTTTAATTGCTAGATCCAGATGATGGGAAGTTTGCGTTTCCTCTTGCTTGTTTGTTTTCTGTTTTGAGTACATATAATACAAATGCATTTGCTTCATTGCTCTGATTGAGCATGGCATATTTTAATTGCTGAAAACAAGCACTTTAGTGGCCCATTTAGTGTTCCTTTCAATTAGGAAATGATTCGTAAATATTATTCTTATTGAGATCTGTTTTTGTTTTTATAAAGGTCCGTTTTGTCGTGTTTGCTTTCTTTCAACCGGTATTTGGCTTAGTGGCCAAATAAATTAATTTATTGCAGGGGAGGGACCAGCTGGAAACTACAAAATGTGGTCGGACACTTTACTAATTATCTTTATTTCAGTAGTAACAGCTTTCTTTGGAGAAGGTAAGCGATCCTTTGTGAATTTCTAGTTCCTATAAACCAAGTCCTAATGAAGGTACAAATGAATTTATAATTTTGTACATCATTCATTATTATTTGCAGGTGTTACGTTTTTTCTAGTGTATAGAACCGAAAAGTACCAAAAATTGAAGATGGAAGTCGAGAGACAATGTAAAAAATGTGAGTAATTGTGAAAATAAAATAACAAAATCAATACAGTTGTACGCTACTTATGAAGGGTTGCTGATAATTATGACTTTTTTACTTCTAGTGGAGAAACGAAAGGAAGCAACGGGAGAGTCGGTTATTGTGAAGAACCAAAAGAAGAAGCTTGAAAGGGAAGAAGAAAAGTTGAAGACTAACACCAGAGATCTTTCATTAGTAAAAATGAAGTCAATGTTTGCTATCGGCATTGCATTCACAGCTCTTCTGAGTATCTTCAACTCTATGTAAGTCAGTTTATCTTTTTCTTGTGAAAAAATATGAACCCTCCTGAGAATTGATTTGACAGTGAAAACGGTGTGCTAAAACTCCCTTCGTTTTTTCTTTAAAGTTTCGATGGGCGAGTTGTCGCCAAGTTGCCATTCATTCCGTTAGGATTTCTGCAAGGTATCTCACATCGTAACCTTCCGGGGTCGGACTACACTGACTGTTCATTTATCTTCCTTTACATTTTATGTACAATGGCTATTCGACAGGTACATTTCAAGACTTTTCTGTTCTAAATGAGGACAATTCTATGCTTAAATGTGCAAAATTATTCAAGAGAATCATTTTCCATTCGTAGAATGTGCAAAAGTTGTTGGGTTTTGCGCCATCACGGGCAGTATCTAAGCAGAGTGGGAACATATTTGGGCCTCCACCAGCAAAATAAAAGCCAATTTTGTTTAAAATGGCTGTTACTGAAACATTTTATGTTTCGTTCCTACTTACGAATTCCTTGATAGCAATGATCCTATTAGCTAAACAAACTTCAAACCCTTCGAACTGAGATTAATCCACTAGTCTACCTACAGAATTGATTGCGTAAAAAAGCTTGACTTTGCAATTTTGCAATAATACGCAAAATGTTTGTTGCATCATGATGAAGAGTAGAATTCACTTTTCGACCTACGAAATCAACTCATTAGGAACAGTTTTTCTCTACTAATATTAAATTAAATGTGTATTTTTAAATGTAAACTATTCTGTATAATTATGCATAGTTAATGCAACTTTTTATGGTTTACGAGAAGAATAAAAGCTCATCGTCAGAAGAATACTTATAAAATCGAGTGTGACACATTGTCATATTTTGTCGAATCAGATGTCATCTTATGCAGTATGAAAATAAAACGCAAATTTTACATTTTTAAAATTTTTTATTGTACAGATAGATGATAGGTCATAATTTCATCGTCGTACAGTCATACCCATTAAGATAAAAACGCTTATCGATAGCTTTTTACAGAATGGCCTCCCAACAATCCCTTCATGCATGGCTCATTAGTCATTACAATAGTACTTACCTTGGCATAATATCTTATTTGCCTTTGATCATCTATTCGATTTTCTTACTTAAGTAGTACAATGAAAAAGCTTGAATTAGAGTAGTAAGGATAGAATAGACGGAAACTTTAAAAGTTTACCTTTCACTTCATATCCCTTTACCCTCCAAAATATTGCTCGCTACTATTTTACTTCGCATGCGCGAGTAAATTACAGCTAACAGGAAAGATCATAGAAAAATCGTAAAAACAAAGACGCGGTCGAATATTATCCACTTTAATCTAACAACCTCTACAGAATTTAGTATCTAAGAAAAGTGTTTGAAATTGTTTTTCTTATTCATATTTTCTACAGGAAAAATTTATGATATCGCCACTACATCACTACTGCACGTTACCCTAAAGAAATATTTTATAATTTATCGAAATCAAGTCATTCATGCTCACAACAAACTGTTGTTTTTAAGAATAAATACGATACATTTCACTCAAACGAAAAAAACATCCTATCAACTTAAAATAAACGGAATAAGTAATTAATAATGATTGAACAACAAAAATAGCGAAGATTTTAAAAACTGATTGTTTATGAATGGAATTTTCGTCCAGGAATCGATCACCTAACATGCTAAAAATGTACTTCTTGTTATAGTTTGATGGATTTTAGTTAGTAATACGAACATAATGGAAGATTGAACTGATTGCAAATTAGCAACAATGAAAATGTACTCATCTAATTATAATATGTAGATATCCGCATATTTGTGGAAAAGGTTTAAATATGTATGAAGAATGACACAACTAGAGATCCGTATCATACCAAGCTGCATCTTGATTACCATCTGCAGGAGGTTGTGGTGGAACATGAGGATGAGGTGGAGGGTTGTAGGTGTCAATATCCATTGCATCAAAGTTGAAGTCCATCATTCCATTATCCCCATATCCTGTCAAAATCATGTCATAGAAAATCAATTTGAGCTCAACTAAGTATGAATACTATAGTTCTTGAAGCTCTGAAGGAATTTCATTTCATCTAAACTTGACCGGGGGTACGATCGGTCACTCATTCATAAATCAATAAGCCCTTCTAAATAAATGCATTTCATAATAAAATAAAACGAAAAATAAAATTCTATAAACCAATACCTTTGTAATTACTATGGCTGGGTACACTTGGTGGGTTCGAGCCAGAGAAAACAGGAGAATCAAATACTTCAGGTGAAAGCATGTCCTATGAAATGATAAATTAAAAAAGCGAAAAAATAATAAAAAAGCCATTCAAACCAAAACAATAATGTTGAAAGTAAATCACAATTCGAAACAGCGGGCAGGCAAATAATCATTAAGTAATTATCAGTGATTAAAAGTTCTAATTAATTCATGCCAAACGTTTAATTAACTCTCATGCAACATGCAAGCCCAAAGTTTTGTTGGGCTTATATTATCGTTTTATAAAAATAATTGTGAAGAATTTAATACGATGTGGAAGTTAAATCAAGATTGGGGTGAGAATTTTTTATGATTTTATGCATTAACATTTTTCATCTAAGAATTCTTACCTGGAAGTCTGGCGGTGGTGCGCTCATGTCATGTCCCCACATAGACTCTCTGTCAAACAGGGAGTTGGTTAGCTCCATCGACAAACGCTTTTTAAAATCTGGAGGTTTGTCCTCTGACATGCGGAACAAGATAGCAGCTGCATATGTAGCGACTCCTTCATTGCGGGAATGGAGGAGTTCCGTAAGAGGAGTGGTGGCTCCTTCGCGTTCAATCATGTCGGCTCCTTCTTTGTCTGCGGCCAACTCACAAAGAACGCCAGCTGCAACTCGTTGAATGTTTTCCAATTCATGATAGAGCAGCTAAAATTAAGTAGAAAATTGATCCAAAGCGTTATTAAATATGATTATTATTTACCAGTTTTTATCGTTAAAGATAAACTAAACTTGTATATTAATGGCGGTGATTGCTTTCTACCTGAACAAAAATGGAAATGACATTCATTCCGCGAATTTGAGCCCTGTTATGGGCTTCACGAGCCAAAATGTGCAATGCACCCACGGTTCCTTCAACGATTTCTTCCATCCTCACTCCATCTGGATAGAGAGCCACGCTTCCACCGCTAGATACAGATGTGCGGCGTTGAGAGTCTTGGTAGGCTCTCATCAAGAGATGCACAAGGCGAGCAATGGCTCCATTCTCTCTTAAAGGTGCATGATTGGCGGGGCACAAAGCCAGGTTTCGAATCAATCCAATCACGGCCTTGATCAATGGCCAGCGTGATGGAGGTTGCATTAGTTTTACAACAACAGGGATGCCATATGCGTGACCTAGTTTACATGATTATGCAAAGGTTGTGATCTTTTCTATGTCGAAATCTGAAGTAATGAAAAAAATCCCAAAGGCACTACTTAGTATTTAATTACAAACCAGTTCTCACGATTAGAAATGCGGGTTTTTAAATATTTGTATCAGAATTATATTATTTACGGTAGGCTGAAAAATAAAATTAAACGCAGAATGACCACTAACCACTTTTGTGGCGGCATCAGAAAGGTTTCTCAGAGTCCATAAGCAGTTCAAAACCAAGCGCTGTGATGGGTGTCCCAAATGAATGGCCAGAGCTTGCATGCCTCCAGCCTCGACAATGGCTGGCTTGTTGCTTCCACAAACGCTCAAAACTATGTATGCATAATTTTCAAGTATATTAAACCGAAAAAACCGAAT
>JAHZNI010002000.1:0-13871 GCA_027744415.1 Seira ritae | reverse complement strand
TCACTTGCTACACTACAGAATGAAAATAATTATTTAGGATTCAGGATCTTCGTACTACGATCGATCACGACATTACCTGAGGATGTCATTGCACGAAAAAGATCTTCCTCTAAAATTAAGCCATGACGATTTTCTTGAATGAATTTACCGGGAAATCTTTTTCCATTAAAGCCTCAAAATTGGATCCGGGAAAGGTAAACAATTCATTTCAAATTCCCCTACCCAAATGGATATTTTCATTTCATCTTCTTTTTATTATGCATTCTGATTTTATACAATAACTTAAAAAGGGTGGACGGAGAAAAAAACCGATGGCGTCATAAAGTAAACTTTCCTAAGAATCCAGTTGCTCTTACATTACTCCTTCCTCTTCCCTCTCCACTTTACTGGAAGCGATAGCCCTGAAAATGTATTCCATGCAAATTGGACAACAATGCAAACAAAGGTGATTCACTGAACTGGACATCTTTTCCTCGGATTGCGAAATCTCTCTTGAAGTAAGTAAAATTATGCTGGTCTGGCTGGAGCGGCTCATTCATGTAAAAAATAAGAGGATGAATCGTAAATGATAAGAAAACAACTCTGAAATGCCTTTCTCAGTATCAATTCACTTTCTTGCTGGCGGTGGGTCGGTCGGTGATGATATGATGGTGGTGGCGTACAAAGTGACTGAGGTCATCATAATAATCTTTTCTTTTACTGAAAGCGTATTACCATATCAAGAGGGAAACCGAAATGATGGGTGGAATAGCAAAATACTTCTTCAAATTGAATGACTAAGAAGAGTCAATAACGGAGCCATGCGAGATTGATAAAAAAATTTACTTTTGCTCACATCGGCAGAATAAAGGGAATATATTTTACTGGAGCATTTTTTGTATAAAAAACCTTTCAGAGTCCATCCATCCCATACATTTAAATTATCAGGAGATGAGAATGATGTGTGTGTCTGTCCTGTCAGGAGAGAGGGACAAAAACGAAGAAAGACCCTCCAGCCAGACGAATTTCTGGGTAAAATCTAAATATTTTTTACGATAACACGAAACAAAAAAATTACGGAGGGTCGATCTCAATTCTCAATCCTCTTGCTGATCCGTATTGAAAAGGAAAAAATGTATACTACTTTCAAACTTTCAAGATGTAAAAAATGATCAGAGATAAGTTTCTTTACGAGTCGAATTCGCCATGAAAAGGCGTGCACACAGGATGTTCGTAATATGCATATGTACGAGCAAAGAGTACTTGTTGGCGGCATGCTCATCCGAATCATCATCGTGATGATCAAAGATGATTATACATAATCTTTATTGTTTCAGATTATATACTTCATCATTCGTAATAACGATTTTTTACAGGGAAATATAAAATTAGGGTGAGCAAGTGAGCGAGATTGAGAAGTCATTTATTTTTATATATGTTGAGGGAAGTCACTGTAGCCACTATACTTGAAGTTATATATTTCTGAGGGTAAAAAAAGTTTTCTTTTCTGGAGTGAAATGGTAAAAATGATAAGAAGGAATAAGTAGCGAAATGATTATAATGCATGCATTATGCATGCATATCTAATTTTTTGATCAGTATGAGCTACCATGAAACGAGGGAGACGTTTTTCAGATATGATGGGAACTTCAAGTTTGGATTTCCCAGATAAGAAAAAATAATCCATAACTCAACTCAAGCTCATAGAGAGGCTCACAATTTTAGGGAATTGAGAGATGAGATGAAATGCAAATAGAATCTTAAGCTTTGATTTTTTTATATTCTTGAAAAAAAAATTTCGTATGAGCTACCATGAAACGAGGGAGACGTTTTTCAGATATGATGGGAACTTCAAGTTTGGATTTCCCAGATAAGAAAAAAGAGAGCAAAATAGATACAAATTGCTATCTATGTATATATTTTTTCGTACTCCAAGTGGAATGGCTTGGAACAATAATGCAATCATATGCATACATTATGCATGACATAATAATATATTAATCCTTGTGAGGTCTCTCAAGTAGAGTGGGCTCCCCCAAAAAAAATTTTCCTAGTTTTGGGGGAATTTATAGGGAGGTTTTTTTTGCTGGAGAAAAATGAACATTCGGTTCTTGCATTGAATTTGGGGAACCCAGTGAAACCTTGGATTTTTCAGTAATAGTAATGATGTAAAGCAAAAAAGCTCTTATTCTGTAAGGTTCTCATTGTATTCTAATGAAAGTTGGACAATGTAATCCATAACTCAACTCAAGCTCATAGAGAGGCTCACAATTTTAGGGAATTGAGAGATGAGATGAAATGCAAATAGAATCTTAAGCTTTGATTTTTTTATATTCTTGAAAAAAAAATTTCTTCAGCTAGCCCAGATTATTAGTTATGCAAGCTATTTTGTGGGATGCATACATTAGCATACCTCTTAAAAAGGTTGGCGGTCAAAATCAGGAATAAATCGAATGAAAAGGAAAAATTTACATGTTCTCATGAAAAATCTTGTGAAGAGGTCTAGTCTAGCCAGCTGCCCCCTCGCTTTTCTAGGAACCCGTAAATTAAAATAGAGAGCAAGAGCAATGCTTACCAATTTTGCTAAAGTTGTTTAGTTGAAACTACATATTTTCTGGAGGAGTGGAGCTCGAGCTGAGAAAAGTAATTTTTTATGACTTTTGAAGAAATAAAAAGGCCCATTTAAAATCGAACCTTGCCGGTAGAGTAGACTGATCTTCTTTCGGGAAAATTTTATGCATATTTTACACTCTTCACATCAGCATAAACACCAAGTTTTATTAGAGATTTTGTTATTGCGAAATTCTGAAGCAATGAAAGGGCATGTATGGGCGAAGTAGATGACGTACTGGCTCGGTTCATTACCGCTCTTTCAAGCCTTCCTTCGCAAGAAAGTCGGTCTGGCGCTACTCTTCTCAACTTCTTGTCAGGAGAGGATAAATTGGTGTTTTCTGAACTTTGGTCAAGTTTCATCCTTTTTGCAAAAATTGTGTGAAGTGGTAATTGCTGGGTTTGCTGCAACCTGCCACCATCACCATCATCAATAACTCAAACGAGTGCACGAAATGCATGTGCATGCCTGTGCATGCATTGCTTATGATGATGATGGTCTAGGTAGTCTATACTATAGTCATTTTACTCTCCCATGTGCATTGTTAAGAAAATAAACGTACCTATGCAAAGACCTCATGGGTCTGATGCTAATTACGTTGCCACTATTCAATTCCACTCAGTAGCAGGTAGTGCAAGTAATTAACGAATTAATTTTTATATTTATTTCAATTTGGAATTCAGCAAATCATACAATGCGAGAGAGACATCTAGGCCAAGTTTGGAGAAGCAAATTAACAATGATGCCTACCTAAAAGCATGTTACCTTGCACTCTTCTTGTAGCAAGTATAAATACACAATATGTATATATTTTATCTCACTTTTTTGCTGTCATTTTCTTTTTGTGTCCTTTCACTCTATTATGTATTTACTTTCATCATTTTTTTTCTTTCGCGTCTCCTTTCTTCCTCGCTCGGAATGAATGTGGACATGCAGTGCATTCAGATGTGTGGATTTCCATGCATTAGATTAGTCCATTTTCATGTCGTTCCCTGCTTTCATCTCTCTCTCTTTTACTCTTGGACGCGCTGCTGCCCATTCTCTTTTTTTCGTGTGTGAACAAGCATACGTATAATATGTATACATATATCCGTAAGGAAAAGAGAGAGAAAAAAGTAAAAGTGAGTCAATTGACCTCCCCCGACACCCCTTATCGATTGACTCTCACTGTTTTCCATTCTCTTTTTTCCTCTTCCTTTAGTATGCACTTTATCTATAAACCCAAGCTCTTTTTCTTCTCGTTAGATTTTTTTCCTTTCACATTCTCTGCTCCAGCATGAGCATATGAGTAAGATGCTAATGCGAAATGACCAGCAGCAGCAAAGAGAAGCAATGAAGATGGAAAGTAGCTTTCCATGAACTTTTTTTCTGCTGTAATAGCACCTTTTTCGGATTAAAATCTCCCTACAATTATTGCAGAGAGCGAGCATGGAAAAGGACGGGCGAGGAAGGAGAGATTCTGGAATAAAAATAGAAGAATGAGCCGATTTTTTTGTCACTATATTAGCCTGAAAATAGAAAGAGGGAAAAAGCAATCTCTTTTACGAACATTTTCCGTATGATAATACCCTTTTCCATAGTGTGTGTGTGAGTGTGCCCTTAAACGGATTTTATTTCCTCAAAAAAAATAAAGTAAGCAGCATGCGAAAAAAAACTTCTGAGGAGAAAAACAAACTACTATTATGTAATACGTATTTTACTAAACATTGAAAGGAGCACTACACAACTATTTAATCTTTTAGTCACTTGAGAACTTTTACTTTGGAGAAACGGTTCTTATTTTACAAATCCAATTCTTGGTCCATTCACATCCCTGATAAGAATACGACTCTCAAACATTTTTTTCCAGGCATTAAATGAGTTAAACGAGGTACTTTCCCATTCCCGTTTCCTATTTCTTAACATTTAAAAGCTGTGATTAAAACATGGCTACTAATGCATTTTCCAATGGGAAAAAATCAAGAGGAGAGGAAAATGTTGACAAGTGTGCAGATTCCCGCAACACTTTTCAGATTTTCTTAGGAATTTCCCATAGTGCTTCTTCATTCAACTTACGGAGGAGGAAAGGAAATCTGTAATCGTATGGCATTCTGAGAAAATATTCTTTCAAGTCAAAACCAGAATCTTTTTTGAAACTCTCTGCTTCCTTCTTTTTTACTCTGTTTGGATCGCTCAAGAGCATAAACAAATTTCCCTATGTTCAATTCAACACGTTTGCTTACTTATGCTTGAGTTGGATAGAAATAGTGATGTGGTCGCCTGTTTCACGAGCAAATGATTCTTTACCCTTCGTCTCACTTCATCAAACACGTACATATTTTTAAAAGCAAATACCTGTATTTTCGTATGCACATTCCATTACGTATTCTTATTATTCAGTTCAGGTGACTCTAGATAAAGAAATCGATCAAGCGAAATTGGTGTAGAGAAATGAGGTCTGAGTCTGAACTGAACAATTTTATGTATTTCTAGAAAGGTATTCAAGATCAAGATGTGATCTTTCTCAAGCAATTTCTTTTCCTTGAAATGGACGCTTTACAGCACATTTGTATTCCGCCACAGCAATTTCGTTAAATTTATTCCTCAGTTAAATTTAGAATGCTAAGAACTTTTGTGTTTTTTCAATTTCCAATTGTGATGCGAAACTCTATGATTATTCTTATTAGTCCTAATTTCGTATAAGGAACGGTTCCAGAAAAATCCTCTTCAAACTCAAACTGAAAAGGGTCTATAGTTAGGTACAGATGAAATATGGCGGGTGGGTGGTAGTATGGTACACATGTACAAGTTTTGAAGAAGCTCTGGTACTGCTAGGCTAGAGTTCGGTATCCCTTTTGTTACACTGTAATTTTCTTAAGATGGGACCGTTTCTTTTTTTACTGTAATAATAACAAGAACAAGCTGAACATGATGAAAAAAAGGTTTGAGATGATGTTGCAATTTACGTGCTATGTACATCTATCTATGTACCTGGAAGGATTTTCTTAAAGATATTCGAAAAGGCTTTTACTAATCATTATATTATCAGGTTGATCAAAAAAAATTTGGTTTTTTTTTATTTTGTGTTGTACAATGCCTGATATGTACCGAGTACCGATTTGATTCACATACATACCTCCCTATTCATAAACAGCTTCATAAGAGCACCTGGAACTGGCAGGCAGTCTAGAGATATTATTAAAAAACGAAATGAATGCTGTCAATGAATAAAAATAACAATGAGTACAAAATTTTTTAAAATATTGAATTGGTCTTCCTCTCCTTACAATTCACAATCTTAGGAATACCTATTAATAATGGAGGATGACTTTGCAATATTGCTTTCCCGTTTTCACGAGAAAAATGTGATGTTCCTACTCTTCCACCCAGAGATCACAATCTTCCATTTAAAGATCACAGTGTTGCGTAGGGCGATAATGGAATTACTTTTTGAGATGTCCTGCTACGATTCTACAAAGCATTATGGAAGGTCAACCAAGTACATATCAAGCATCAACTATAGTAGAGGTTTCTATGGAAGAAGATGACAAAATGCGAAATGAAAGTTTTTTTCGTGGAAAAAAGTTTTCTTAAAACGTGTGTTTAGCTCTTTAGCTTACTGTGTTGTACGTAAACATTGTCATAATTCAACGAAACGTACGATGCAAATGAGAAGCTATTTTTGCCTGAATTTCAGTACGTTTTAGTGAAATGTATTGATGGTCCATTACTCAGAAGTTCGAGAATGGAATGAGGAATTTGTGGAATGGACAAATGGACATGGTCTCTTCCTGCGCTTCAACCAACGCTTTCATCCTACCATATTTACCGCTACATTGTCCACAAAATCATCCCCAAACTTTTTCCCATCTTCTTGAGTAAAAGTGAAAAGAAGAAAAGAACGATTGGCTGATGGTGTTAGGATAAAATGGTGATGATGATGATGGCGATGATGATGATTTCTTTTACTTCTCCTTGATAAACATGTATGTACATTCAGAATAGCAATCGACTCGTTTACTGTTTGATTCCATCGAACTTGGTTGTTGTCGTATGTAAACCTCTTGAAACGCTCACTCAGTCAGCCAGTCACTTGTTACGAATAAGAATTGAATAACGGAATTTGCTTGGACAATTTTGTCCTCTCTCTCTCTCTCGTTTTGAGTGCGTTAAGAGAAAAATGCAATCACAAACCGAGAATGGGTAAGAAAGGCGTGACACAAGTGGACGAAAGGCATTATATTCGGGGAAAACGAAAAAGGAAGAAAAAAATAAACTTATTTTTCTCCTTTACCGCTGGCTCCTTCTTACATATTCCACTTCTTTTTTTTCGGTTTCGCTCCGTTGTACACAATTCTTTCATTTCATTTCCATTTCCAAAAAAAGAAGTGGTTTTTTTCTGGAGTGTACACTTCGTTTGTGCATGTCTAACTGGAATCCTTTCTTATTCCAAAAAAATATATTGTACTAGGCGTAGTAGACGCATATAGTCGGAGAAAAAAATGAAGTCGACAAATGGGAAAATGAGGAGAGAGCGAAAGCAAATCAACAAAGAAGCATGTTTGGAGGTGACACTATTAATGGGCCCATCATAAATTCAGGAAAAAATTTTCTTCCCATTGAAGCTGCCACCAATTCACACATGCGAAAAAAAATTATTTGTACTTTAACTTTCATTTAACATTTTTTACAATAGAGCATGTATGGAGGACAGCTTGGGAAAATATGTATTTTCAAGAGTAAAATTGAAATTGCGAGTAATGGATTTCTGCTTCTCACTTCAATTCTCGTACCTATCACCGTTTTATTCAGTCCCTTCGAATTCTCATTAAAAAAGGAAAACTCGAGAAATGCTTGTCAGAAAGAAAATTTTTTTTTGCTTTCGCAAACAAAAATAAGACTCTTGATGCGTTGCTTTGCGAAATACAAATGCATGTACATGACATGTTCGTCTTGTTACGAACAGATTAATAGTTCGAGGTTCCTATTTGGAGAAAGTTATGGGATGGGGTAAAGAGACACCATATTTCATCTCGTCACACATGTTATCCTAAATATTTCCTAAAATATGCTCTAACAACCATTAGCATTTTTATTACTCCTGTTTTTACTTGATTTATAGCTCTTTCGCAAAATTACTGTGTCAAATTTTGTCAATAAAAACTAAAAATATAATATATTCGTATCAGTATATATTCAGAAACATCAAGGTATAGTTTCCGAAAGCATGTTTAATTGAATTAAACAAGCGCCATGATAAAAAGCGGTGATTACATTTTATATGGGTGCTCCCATTCTCACTTGGGCCGATTCCGGCGCTTGCTTCCATCATCATCTCGCACGCATGCATGTTAGCTGCATTAAATATAACGACAACTTTTCCATTGATCATCATCAAAAACTGATCCAGCCCTGGCCCCAAGCTCGCTTTCATTCTCTCAACCCTTTCAATTTTTTTTATCGGGAGCTCATCATATCGAATCAACATACCTTTTCCTGAGTAAGGCCAACCCTTTTTTGATAATCATCATCATCGTGATCATCATCATATTTGTGGCACGTACAAAAAATTAAACCCTTTTTTATATTTCAATATTATTTATCAAGCGAGCCCAATCTCAAACCCGTGCTGCTCCCTTTTGTCCCACCATCCACTACCACCATTCCATCAAAAAACAAAGATGATGGATAATATGCGTAGTATGCAAGCATGTATGTAGTACCTACGTTACGTGCACATCATCCTCATCATCTTCATGACGACAATCAGAACTTCTGAAATGAGCGGGACCCATTCCCTCTCCTCGCCTTTCATGTGTAAATGACAAATCCAACTTCCTTCTTCTTCCGGAACAATGTCTATATATGAGATTAAATAATATCGTATCGTATTTCCATTAACGCTCCGATTAATGAAAAAAGCCCGCGTCATGTTTACAACATGCCAAGCAACGTTCCGCGAGAATAGCTGTGAATCTCATTACGGAGGAAAAATATGTAACGTGTCCGATGACATGATACTGCTGTGCGCTCGCTTCACTCCTTCCTTAATGAGTATGTAGCTGGGAAAAATATACAGCGAACATTGCATTGTTCCCATCCAACTAATGATGATGATAGCTTCATACCTTCCTTCCCACTTGTTTTCCTTCTTAATGATGACGAATGATCTTCATGATTTCATTTGATTCTAATAATTTTTCTATTGAGCAATCACAATCAACTGACTGACTGCTGTAAGCAAGCACGAGTCTATCTCATTCCATTCCGAAAAAAATTATAGATCAATCTAAATCTAAATTCACAGAAGACAGTTTGAGATCATTTATAATACAATTTTTAAAACACTCTGGGCTGAGTTAAATTAGCACAAAAAGTTACAAGAGGAGGGGAACGCGATTCTATTTTGGAGATATTCAAAGTCATGGTCAAATTAACGTCCTTAGTCATATCCTAATGTAAATGTCTGCTACTGCTATTATTACTATTTAATTCTTCCTGTGAAACTAGCGCAGTGTGAACTTCACTCGGTGTTGCATGCATGCAATGCATTGCATGAGTAAAAGCGCGAAGAGATAAGTCACAGTGAGCAAAATCCCAGGGAGTCCCGAGTCCAATGAATGGGCAAAACTTGAGTAAAGTACGCCCCGTGGGGGATTCCTACATTAAACTGAAAAAGCCATCAGAATCAGAATTCGATGAATGTATGTGTGAGTAAGCATATCACCATTAATACCAATTTTTCATAATATTGTACTTATTTCAATATTTTCATTGTTATTTATATATTAATACATGAAAAATGACTTTTTCTTCATAAAAAATATTGGACCGGAAACACGGGAAATCAGGGAAAATATAGTATATTTTTGAGGAAAATGATGATACTTACTTTATCAGAACATCATTTAAACTAGCTCTCTTTTATGACACCTCACTGTGAGCTCAGCAAGATAAATAAGAATAATAAAGTGAAGAACTCCACTTTATTTATTATTTCTCTCTCCTTGAATTGAATGATTCGTCATAATTCATTCTACATTCGAACAATACAGTTTTTGCTTGCCCCGCTTTCTCAGAATGTTTTTTTCATGAATATGGAAAATACTTTTGATTGTATCGTGTCATTGGCCCCAAGTTTTAGTGGAGGAAAAAGCAGGTGAAATATAAAGACTTTACGGGTTCCTCTTCAAATTCAATGATTTTCTTTTTTAAAAAGGGGTAATGCTAATGCTATACTGCTGAGATGATAATAATAATAATAATAATTTCCTTATTCATGAAACTATATCTCTTTCTACAATGTATAGGTAGATAGGCATAAATGAAAATCTTCGATTGACATACCTAATCATAACAGCATATTGTAATACTATAGGCAATAGGCATATATAGGTTTTCCCCATCTACCTAACTCAGCTATTCATTCTGCCTCAATCTCCGATATTTTTTCAGAATATGTAACTTAAGGATACACAATTTTCATTTTATGCTTCCAAACATGCTCGCCTCACATATTTCCTATTATATTCAGCATAAATAAGCGAAAAAAGTAATAGCAATTTCCAGTCGTAACGGTGGATCGTGGAGTGGACCGTGGACGTCAGCGATTTTTACCTGTATACATAATAAATGTGATATTTTTTTGCCGGACAAAAGCATAAAATGAGGCAGTTTCATCTCCAAAAAAATATATGGAAAATGCAGATACGGTTTTGGGAGGATGAATTCTCTAGGAAGGAATATAATATTCCCATCTTCCTTATGTATAGTAGTCCTGATATTTTCCTCAGTACATTATTATTCGCTTTCCACTGCATTATACAATGTAAAGCAGCGTCTTCTATTTTTTTCCTCCACTTTATTACCCAAACTTGATATAAATATAAGAATGAGGACAAAAGAACACAATGGAATGAAGTAAAGACGCGTGGTCGTGATCGTCACAACATTAGCGAATGCAATGCGGTGCGGTAGCAATTTTATCGGGACCGGACTTTCGAGGAGCACAGGCACAGCACAACACAATTTTTTTTATTATCCATTCAGCGAATTCAGCATCTCATATAAATGTTCGTGATCGTCACAACATTAGCGAATGCAATGCGGTGCGGTAGCAATTTTATCGGGACCGGACTTTCGAGGAGCACAGGCACAGCACAACACAATTTTTTTATTATCCATTCAGTGAATTCAGCATCTCATATAAATGTACTTTTTTTCAAAATGGATGGGAAAAGACGTAGAAAATGCTAAGCACCTGTGTGCTTCCTCTCTAGTTTTGGTGATGTGATGTGTTTTTGTGGTAAACAGCATTTTGTATGGATGTATTTGTATTCATGATTCCCTAATGTCCACTGGGACTTTACCGCAATAAATATAGTATTTATATGCGGCTTAAAGTTTCCTTAAGCTTATTTCCCAGTTCTTCTTCTTCTTGGAGGAGATGTAGTAAGAAAAAATAAAAAGATGTAGATATTTTTTGTGTGTTTATATAATACGGTATTATTGAGGCTGGTGTGTGGCTAAGCCCCTTTTTATATTATGCAGCATCTTAGATTGCCAAAAGCTGTGTCGAAGAAGGAGAATAATAAAAAACGTAAGAAGAAAACAAGAATGAATACAATTCCCATTTCTTTTCTCTCTCTCTCTCTCTCAAACTAGGAAAAAAGTTATACATATGTAAAGAGGGGGAAAATGTGATGATGCTGAAAAAAACTCCAAATGTACTGGACATGGACATGGGCTTAGCTTAGTAGTGGAGTGGAGTGAACTGGACTTTTTATTTTTTTCGGAATTGTGGAACTGGATATTTTCTGGGAAAAGGAAGAGAGAGTAGAGTCGAGTCGTGGAAAGAAAAAAGGTGGATATTATTTTGCCTGAAAGGAGGACTTAAAATATCGCACATGGTAATAGGTTTTTCTTCCATTTTTATTATGCGCCGTTGTGAGAATAACGACCTCTGCATTGCTGTTTTATGCGTGTGTGCTTCTCCTCTTCTGTTGTGAATTTTTTTTCGCTAGAGCTTCTCAAAAGAATAAAAAAGATTGTTTCCTTTTGCATAACGTCTTTTTATTATTTTGCTGGAAGGGTAGTGGTATTTGCTCCAGTGGATTCTATGAATTTCTTTTAAATGAACTCTTTTCTTGCTACTGTATATTCCATAGTACACAATAGCACTTTTAATATATAATGTTTACTCTGAATTTACTATGCATGAAAAAAAGTGTAGAGAGAACAAAAAAAATTGAAGAGAATGGGGAAAAGGCCAGGTTTCTCTTAAAACTGTTTACTTTAGGTAGATATGATGATGATAAAATACAAAAGGGTTGACTGAGCTGAGCCTGAGGATCTGTGTTTTATTATGCTTTCCTATTCTCTCGCTTTTCATTCATTTTGGAAATAATTTTTTTCTAGAATTTTAAGCAGAGTACCTAGTACCTTGTAACCTCAGCTTCAGAATTAGAAATCCCCATGCTATTCTTTTAGGTAAATTTGAAGGGGAAAAACAGTTGCGTGTCATTCGCAAAACCCTTTTCGGACAGCAAATTTTCACCTTTGCAACAAATTACTGATTGAGCTTTCCCAACTGATCATTAGCCTCAGAAAAATGGAGTGGGCCTTTCTTTGTCCTGTCCCTACTAATAATGGGTGTTGCAGGACACTGCCAACACCAGAAGCAGAAAGCGATATTTATAAAACCCTTGAATCTCTTGTCACAACATATGCCAAGCAGGGAGTCAGATACCTAAAAAATACTTCTGAAGCAACGCTCCTTCAAGTTAATTTATGAATTCCTCGCTAAGATTTACAAGGCTTATAAAAGTAAAGTATAAAATTATTTCTGCGAAAATTGGTAACATATTGGAAACAAGTCGAAGGGTGGTTTTTATCTACCTGTCAACATGTCCGTAGTTGTATTATCATTATCATTTCACATTTGCAAAAGTAAGGTGTTCATTTCGAACTTCTTTCGTTTCCTTGTGTTCTACACGCATGCTCACTCACTTTCTTGTAGTAGCAGCTAAAATTGTTATTATTTTTGCAAGTTAATGACTATTATTATACTCATGATGACTATCGAAGATACATAATAATGATAATGCATGTGAGCAAGCAGAATGCCAACATCTTTTTTTGTAACCGTGTGCACATTTTATGAATATCACATAAATGGTACTTCTTGTAAGCCTCCGAGATCAGTTGAATCTTTAATGAACTAACCGAAAAATGTTTTTGCGAATTTCTGGAATTTACGAGCATTCGGTTGAGCTTTGAGCTACAGTGTACATGACATTTCCCTTTCTAGGGTCCTTCATCATATTCATATTTCGGAATTTTTTTATTCACCCCATATTGGTGATGATTTTGTTGACGTTTCATCAAACTTGCATGAATTACGAGAGAAAATCTTCAGCATGCTATGTTGCATGTCTTTTATAAAAATGCAAACAAAAAGGTATTACGAAAAAAACCAGAAGCGACAAAGTGCTACGTAATGTACTATTTTGCCTGAATTCAAACCTTTTTTTTTTGTGGATTTGGATTATGATTACGGGACTCACGATGAAATGATGACACAGCTTGGCGGCTCACAGAGGTATGTAATTTTACGCATGTCTCTCGTCTCTCTGGATTCCCGACAACATTTTGGAGCTATTTACGTATTTATTACAACTTTTTTTGTTGTCGAGTGTGCAACTTATCGTGAATGTCTGATAAAGAAAAGATCAAAGCGAAAAAATACTTCTTGGAACTTATTGCTCCTCCTTTAATTTCATGACTACATTTTCTACTCCTATTTGTTTTGTGCATGTACATACCTAGGTATATCGTCTCGAAATTACCTTTTGCATCGCATCACATCGACATATATGTATTATGTACATCAGCTCAATATTTTTTTTTTTATTTTTGGGTATGAAAATTAGATGGTTTGAGAAATCGATGAGGTAGACATGCATAACAAAAGCATGAACAAATGGCTTAAGGAAGTAATGATAGTCTGAACTGGAACGCTCCTGCCGTAAAACACCATTATTACTGCCATTACAATGTTTATACTGTACAAACGAACTGTAATTTGTTCATCATCATGTTTGTTCTGTTCCGTATTGTATGCATCATATTATATATTTTTTGAGAAGGAACACACACGCAAAAATTGTTCAAGGAATTTACTTAAATAGATTATCGTATGTATAATATGATGAGCATGTGCTCTTTTCCCTTTCGGAATTATATTGAAAACACAGTTTTGGGGTAAAAGTAAAATTGAAAAAGATTGTGTGGTGGGTGAGGG
>JAHZNI010001999.1:0-45328 GCA_027744415.1 Seira ritae | reverse complement strand
AGCTTCCTTTACCGTTAAAAATGGTTAAAACTTCAAAATTGCGAATTTTTAGTGAGACATCGTTGGATATGTTTTCTGGTCACAGGAATCCATTAGAGACGTCAAATTTAATTCCAGATGCTTCCTTTGCCGTTAAAGAACACCGTTTCCAGCCTTATGGGAAATCCGGCCCCAGTTGGAATCAGTTGATTTTCATTTATGTTGTAGACCTCGACGAGAAGTTCTAAAGTTGTCAAAGGCGCGAACCCAAAAAATGCGCCTATCGCGCGCTAGGGCACTCAGATTTTTAAAGGTGCCTTCTACAAATTAACCAGATTTTTAAACGTGCCTTCTACAATCTCGGCCGTCGATATGCATAATATGTAACTGATTTGAGCCCGATGCTTTATATACATTTTATATTATGCGGTTTATATACGCCCTAGGTATCTATCACAATATCTTCGCCTAAAATGTATGTTTTCATATCTAATTATTAATAAATCGTGATTAGTAAAACTATCTTTCCTATTTGAAGGAAACGGGCTTTCATTAAAATTTCATTAAATCTTGCACCCTCTCGCAAATTAAATTTCCTCGCTTTGCTACTTCATAACACAGAAACAGGCAGAGAAAAAAATTCATAACAAAAAGAAGAGGAAAAACAACACAATGATAAATTGATGGTTAATTCCATCTCCCAAATATTTTTAAATTCCTTTTTATTTGAACAATTCTTTGAAATAATGCCAGATTCCGAAGAAGTACTCCTTCCTCCGCAGCAATGCAGATCTCGAGTAGAATCTAATAATGCCAGCGTCCATTCCCGCTTCGTCGTCGTTTCAGTCAAGCTCAGGGATAGCGTTTCTTTTTCCGTGGTGACCTCATCGTCATGAGCAGCAGCCGCTGCTGAGATAGCGGACGGGTTTGATAGAGAAAGTGGCATTCGTCAAAAGATTCCATGAAATTTCACCAGGCGCATTTTCATCAAGGTACATGAAAATCAGGTGTACAATGCCCAGGCAGAATTTTCATCAGTTAAAGATTTTCATCAGGTATGCAAAATCATCAGACCAGAATTTTGACCAGGATAAACAAATGATCAGGTTAAGTTTTGTCAAAGCTATTTTTGTCAACTTGGTTTCAAGGAATATGAATGACTTGATGTTATTTTCCACGTTACCATTATCCACATTTTTATTTGCATTATCTTATATTTAAAAAAGGAGGTCTTGAGTTAATAGGACCCAAGTAAAAATGCTCTTATGATGCTACAAGTTTCAGAATTTTTTACAGACATGAAATGTCAGGTTCATTTATCAACTGACCGTATTCATCAAAGCATCAACAATGGCTACGACGTCTCAAGTAGATAACTTGGAATTGTTTTCCACCTCTAAAAATAAAACTGCCGTTAGTTTAAACGGCTTCATTTTTTCACAAACATTCATTTTCTGTCCTGGTGAAATGGTAAACCTGGTCATAATTTCATACGGATAAAAATTCGGCCTGATCAAATGACTTCCTGATGAATTTTCCAACCTGATGATTTTGTTACGATGAAAATACCCTTTGTGATATTCCGGCCGGATGATTTTTCGGACCACCCGTCAAAATATAGAATAAAAAAAAAATTTAATCGGCTTACCAAATTTGGCATTGCAAATCTTCACAGGCTCCTCACCCTCCAGTGGCTCGCTCATCTCTTCCAAGATCCTCTTTTCCGTCCTGCAGTTCCTTCACAGTCAGTTTCAGGTCATCTGCTCCAACTTGCCCCACTTTCATAACGGTGGATCTGCTCGCGTCCTTGGTGGCAATAACTAAACCTTCGGTTGGTGCTCCTTTTTCTTTTTTAGCCTATCAATACACTTTCAAAGATTCAGGTTTGAACCTGATAACATTGTATTAGTTTTCGAGTGTCATCCTTCTACAGCATTATTAGTGCGAGGAACACGATTTAGAACACGTCCGTAACAATTCCAAAATTCGATTGGAAATGAAACGTCTCCCTAAGTCCCTACATAGTTGCCTTGAAAATACTGAAACATTACCCGAATTGGAGCTTCTGAATTTCTGTGTTCTAAAATTTTTGCATGAACATCTCCAGGTGGAGCCATGGCTAAAGTAGCTAAGTTTTTAATGCCTGTTCGAAAAATTTTATCTGTATCGTACAATGTTCACATAATTTGTTTGGACAAAACTTAAACTTGATCATTTGTCTATCCTGATCAAAATTCTGGCCTGATGATTTTGCATACCTGATGAAAATGTTCAAATGATGAAATTTCTGCCTGGGCATTGTACACCTGATTTTCATGTACCTTGAGGAAAATGACTTCCTGATGATATTTCGACCTGATGAATTTTCGTGCCACCAAATATATAATGTGCGGATTTGGTCTTGAGTCTTCAAGCTTCTTTAGGGTGCATGCAAAGCGATCAGATTTTCATTGCCCCTTTCGTTGATCTGTAGAAATGCTATATGTTTCAAAAATACACAAGGTCAATGCAAAAAGTTTAACACCCCGTCACAATGATAAAAAATAGTTCTGGTTTTTGTGTTCGAGACAAAATGTCTTTGAGGACTCAAAACTGAATGTAGATCTAGTATGCATACCATCTACTCTTATATCCCCCCAAATTTTCCTATCGCATGCATGACATTCCCTTTAAACTAAACCCACACATAGTTATCTCCAGTTAAATCAGTCATAGAAGAATTCTACTTCAAGTCAGTCATAATTGATTGTTTTACAAGCACATATTATTATGCATTAAATTCCTATTGCTTGAGCTACTGCTACAATTGACATACTTTCATTCACTTGTTTTCAAGAAGTATGTAGAAGGATGAAGTTCTTTTTATGATTATGTCATGAAAAATATCTTAACAATAATATTTTCAATTGGGTGAGTGATATTATTAAATAAAAATGGGATTTAACCAGATTCAAATGACGATTAAAAAGACTTGTCGAATTTGTGATTTATTTTATAGAGAAAGTCATATGAAGAAATTTAAAAGACACTGCAGGTCCACATACTATTTTATAATACCTTGTAAATTATATTTATTTTCAGCGGAAATACATAAACTCCGTCATGTCCTGTCGTGGAAGCCGGCTCGTTGTCTTGGATCCTAACCTCTGCCTCCGCCATGGGGCATTCTCTCTTCACCTCCAACATGGGCAACATCTCTTCCCCATCTACCGCCACCGCCGAATCCACGTCCAAACTGAGCATTGATTGTCTAAAAATAACCATACAAGAATTCAATGAAGCATTATAATTTGTACCATTACAGCAAAAAAACTACATTAAATATAAGAATAAATATAATCAGATGTTATCAAAATATACCTGGAACATGACCCCGAGGAACGCGAAGAACAAGAGAAGGAAAACTTTGAAGTTCATCTTGTCTTGGCTTAAAATTTCTCCAATAAAGTAAAAAAAACTTCGGACGTCTCTGCTTCGCTGAACTACAATTGATCGTCTCGAAAAATTTTTTTCTAAAAAAATAGCAAGTGTTCTTTCAAAGGTTTTTGGATAAACCGACCCAGGTAAACTCTAACGATTAACTGGAGATCTTTTGCGGTTTTTATACTGAATTTATGCTGACTGAAATACTGATTGAGAGTACAGTTGGGCGACATTATCCATAAAAATGCTTTAAAATACAGGTTTTCGGGGAGACGTGGAGGTTGTAAGTGCGTCAATTCTTTGTTGGATAGGTTATGGGGAACATGCAAATTCATGACGGATGATTTACTGACAAGCATTTTGTATATATATATTAAATATTTAGATTGATTTCATGGATTCTTATGCCGTCTATCTATCAGACTATGTAGAATGTCCGTCTATCCCTCTGGCTTCTTTCTCAAATAATAAATTTCAGGACTGAGAACGTATGAAATACTACGTCATTCTCAGAATAAAAATTTCTCTGTGGGCATCACCCACAATTGTACGATCTAAAATGCAATTAGCAAAGTGGGCCGAGTCAAATGAAAATCTCTGAATACGAAACAGGTAGGCCACAGGATATAACGAACTCGGCGTTGCGTGTGTTAGTTTTAATTGTTATAACATATAATGAAAATAACGCCACTTTTTTAAAATGCAAATTGTCATCACATTTATTATTTCTCAATTTTGATTGCCTCGAAGTTTCTGATGAATTTCTATATCGCTGTATCTTTCGACTTAGAATACCAATGTATGTACCTAACTGGACTTCCCAATCCCCTATTTCTTGGAAATGTTTTTGTTTTACTGCTCGACAAAGTTTTGATTTTATAAGCATGCATCATGTTTTCTTTTCTTTGCTGAAGCGAGCCCAGCCTTCTGTATTTTTTTGGATCAGATCACCGAAAAAGTAATTATGTATGTAAATTAAAATGATCTCGCGGAATCGGAAAAATATTATGCCAAAAGGGGATATTCATATAGACAAATCATTTCTTATACATTAGTGGTAGAAACGGGAGAAACAGGTTTTAGGTACATTTCATTCAGCTTGATTAGTTTTTTGGAGACCTTGAGGAAAATTTCCAATCCTTAATTTTCGTTTCTTCCTTACGAAGTAAGCCATGTAAACAATGCACTTGAAAAAATGTTGGAATTACTGACCTCAGCCAAAAACACTTTGTATTTGTATGTGCAGTTGAGCACGTTAAAAATTGTTGACATGTGTGGATATAAGATATAATGGATGCAAAATTTGCTTTTATTGCAAAAGTTTTGGATTTAGTACTCATATTTTAATTTTGAAATAATCATCTTTAGATAATATCACCTTTACTCTCATCTGGCCGCGTTGTTTTCTAATGCAGCACAAAAACAGTTCTTTTCGTATGCAGCAAAAAATATTTATCCAAAAACAAACATAAATAGCTGCTTGCTAACAGTTTTCAGGTGTACCAAAGTGTCCAGTCTTTTAAAAAAAACCGTGAATGTAATAAAACAAGAAGATTGACAAAATCCTAAATCATTGATTGATGAGTAATAAAGAAACTTCTTCTTCGACTAGATATATTTTATTGACTGCATTCATTTATTTTTTGAAGGGAAATAATGAAGTTTCCGAAACATTTACTTTCTGTTCGATATCATCATCACTATTTTTTGTCCTGAAGAAGATCAACGTACCACTCAAGAGCTTTAATTCATATAGGTAATAAATACCTAGCTAAGTGGATTATACTAATAGAGACATTCGGATTTGTCCATCTGACTATGAGTTGAGAATCCTTCTAGCCTGGTTTTCTGGCTCAAACAAAAAGGCGAGATTTGTTGCCTCGAAGACCGATCCAGAAGGTTGATTTAATTTCCTTGTTTGAATACGTAAGATTCTGTATTTAATTCGCATGCATGTGCGATTGAAATCTAATAATGATGTATTGCCATCAAATTTTAAAACTCCAGCAAACTTCGCACTAGCAGGAAATTAGTAGTAACAGGGTTCGTATTTAGTTCTTGAGTCTCCTTGTTTTTCCTACAACAAAAGCAAACACGATAAGTGCAACAACGGAGTTTCTTCTGAAAACACTTTTGCATAATAATAATAATATACGATTCGAGGCTACAGGGTCCACGAGTAATTTGCATGCAACACAAGATTTTATGCAAAAAATTAGAAAATGGAATAAAAATTTTTGAGTCGAAAACAATTTTATACATCGTAACAAATCGTGCGTTTTTATTCGCAAACAATATCGATAATATAACATTCAGTTTGTGTTTTTATGTAAGATGTGCCTTATCTCATTGTACAATGTTATTTCACCACAAACTTAATTATGATGAACTGCAAAATTTTCTTCAAGTATATATATTATGTAGAAGTATATACATAAAATGTGATTTTTTCCATTAGAAAACTTGTAAGTTACTGCACCATGCCCCGCTAATCAAGTATCATAATAAGTAATAACATAACAATAATTAATTCATTAAGTAGACAACCATGAGATACATAGACATTTTTCTTCTTCTTTGGAAACGTGAAATGACTTCTTCCAAATGAAAAACTTAATGCTTAGGAATGGGAAGAGTGAAATAATTGAATAATTTTAAATACAACAACAACACATCTAGACTCATTCATATAATAATTCAGATTCAGATAACAATTTCTCCTCCGTACACAATGACAATACTCCGTTATGAAAACTTACCGAAAAATTCTCCTCGCTGAAACACTTTCCTTTATTATAGGTTCATTCATTTATAGTAAAATTATGTACTTAAGACATTTCAATTATAATAATAATCATTTATAAATGTAAAGTGTGTGGCATCTGTAACTGTACCTTGTCACTCCATCTTGGTGCTCGAATATTCATCTTATAATAAAGTTCCATATAATATAAATAGGTATCAATCATAATATTCTTAAGTACATTTTTGCATTAAGTATATATGTACATAGATAAAAGGTAGCATAATTATTCCTTAGCAGAGGTCCTCATCGCTAAAATATCGTAGTCCTATATTCCACTTGAGATTCGATTTAGGTACCTATACCTATTCCTTGCGTATAGATCTATATATACAAAACAGAGAAAATTCTAATTTCACTAACCGAGCAATTCCCTCCGAAATTCTTCTTCTGCTCCCCTTCGTCTTCTCAACAAGTCAGCAATTTCCATTTCACCATTCAAATGTTTATTGTTCACAGCATTCTGAACCAATGTTCTTAAGTGAAAAAATTCAACCTTACTTACATAAAGTACATACGTTTCTAATAAGTAATTATTATTTTTATTTCTCTTAATGCTACCGTAACATTTAATCTTAGATTATTGCGTACCTACCAACCTACCTACAATGCACACTTTCATTTAACTGCAAAAGGTTGAAAATGAAATAAATATACATCGATCACTATCACTCTAATCGATTATTCTCAAACGCAGCAATAAATTTAATATATATTCGCAAAGTAAATGCACCAACTGGTATTTATTTGTATCTCACTATTACTGTTCTGTGCTCTGCATTTGAAACCTAGTGTACCAGCAGCACTTTTGATTTTTAAATATTATTTGATGACATGACTTCTTGCAATTATGACACTTAAGTATGCATACATATTTTTTCGTAATAATCATTTCTAGTAAGGAATATGCATAGTATAATATTCTATCTAATTCTTTTGAGTTTTTGCGCATCAGTGTCAGAGTTAAATGCTTATGAAAACTATACATTCCTAAAGGGACTGTGAGAGTGTGTTAGTTTGTAAAGCAGACCATGCAAAGTATTTAATGGATATATGCTTATGTATCAATCAACTATGACAATTCATGACTGGTTCCCCCACCCCTCCCCTAAATATAGCAGAAGGAGTATTTTTTGTGATGATCAGAGTAAGTATCGTAGTTATCGCATACTGTTCCTATTTTATTTAAATAATCATATAAGTTTTTAAATATTAATTAATAATCTCACTTTGTCCCAATCATAAAAAATTCAACAAGCTTTTCTCATCATCTTCTTTAAAACCTACCATAGTATAATGTTAACCGGGGAATAAATAGACAGAGAAGGCATTTTAAAGCATATATAGCATGACATTGACGTTATTAATATTACCATCGTATGACTGTGAATTTGTATATGTATGTACTTTATCACTTTCTTCCCTCACAAATTTCCGCTTAAATAGATATAGACATGCGAAATTATTTACTTACTTTACGTAGTTTTGAGTTTCTTTGTACGCTATCGTGATAGAAGTCGAGGATATTTGTAAAACTTTAATTTTATATGTATGGGACAATTCATTTATTTTATATTGTATATCTGTATATCATTTAATCATTACATGTTTCCTTAAACAGTCATAGAAATCTAGTATCACTTTTATTCCATTCGTTTAAAACAAAATGTTTCTCTCTGTTCTGTTCTTAAATTAAAAATGAAGATTGCTGACAGTCTAGGAAATAATAATAAGAAGTAATAGCAAATAATGGTTGGCAATATGTTTGGTAAGTGCATATTTCAGCAAGATTTTATGAAATTTTTCTTTCATTCAAATTAAGTACATAATATAATCTACAATAAAGACATAATGTGGCACCAAGGCAAAAAAATGAGGATGAATGCATGCACTTAAACACCGTAGAACGTAATAGCAGTGACATGCTAAATCTTTTTCCTGCCTGGATTGAATAATTTGAATAATGATTGGATTGAATAATTTGATATACATGAGAGCACCTATTAATTTCTAAGGTTTCTAATATAACAATTATTTGTTTTAGTGTGTATCTCTAGTTGGAAACCGAATTCGGAACAGTTCAATAGTACCAAATGGAAGGTTGTTGCCACGGTATTTTGAGTTTCGCGTACGCGCATTTCATTTTGATCACATTGAATTTTCGCGACACATATTATGTACCTACGCATGCATTCCGAAGGAGTTGGTTAGAATCATTACGAATACTTGACATTGCACTGATGTACTCTAGTGCGAATAATTACTGAAGCAGTATTAACTTTTTTCCGGAATGTGGGATAGGTTCCTATTAGATATATAGTACATACATACCTACCTACCTAATTTCTTATAACATCCTTAAAAAATTATAAAGAAAGTAGTTATATTACGCGAGGTTACTTCACAACGATTTCCCTTCATGCATGGTCCTGTCCACCGAAAGTTCCTCTTGTCAATATTTTCCTAATACATGTATGTACTGAAGTAATTTGCATGTAAATTAATAAGTGTATTTTAATGTGAGCTCATTTGATTGAAACAAAGTGATTAACCCACATTAAGTATCTATATATTTTGTATTTTGTATGCGCTAATTATGTACTGATACTCTAAATCCTTCTCTTTCTTGTTCATGGCAAAGGGTGAAAGTAAGTCATAACTTAAGCATTCCAATTCCAATCAGAACTGGTAAATGTGTCATGTTGAGCTTGAGCTTTCCATGCTAATATTCAGGTTCATTTTTAGTTTGTTTGAACTACTACAATCCTTGAGAGTGTCTGAACTCACCCTTGCACTGGCATCGCATGACTGCCAAAGGTGGAGTCGCTCTCTTCGTGTCGATTCAAATATTATCCTAGCCATTCCTTTCTAAGACTGTGATCTTCAAAGTTCCAAAAAGGAAGAGAGAGAGAGATACATATTTTGAAGAATGCGAAATGACATGATGATCAGTTCAGAAATGCGTGAAACCAGAAGGAAAAATGGAAGCATGGAAAGAGGGAAGTGCATAATCCTAGACCTCTCGTTGTTGTTATTGGAACAGGCAGTAGCATCAAGTAGTTCAAGGACTATTTACATAAGTAATCCTGACCATCACCACGCCACGCCACACCACAAACGAACAAATAACGTACGTGAGTCGAGCGAGGAGAAAGCAAGGATTATCTTCGTGCTGTGTAGTGTGTTGTACGGTGGCATAACGCTATTTCAAGGTTTCAATTCGAAGAAAGAAGACGAGCAAGGCAGCAAGTAAGATAAGATGGAGATGGGGGAAAGAGCCAAATAAACTGGTTTGGATGCGGAATACTTTTTGTTTTGTCTCAACCAGCTCCTTATTTAGTTTGTCCTCATTTTAAGAATAAGAAGGCGAGCGGCATTAAAATTATAATTAACCACGCATCCGCTCCTACACTTACAGATGAGACTAACAATAAGATGGAAATTTTTTTGGGGGATGTTGATGTTGTGTTTGGTGCTCATACTGGCGTCGTCGGCATCGCATTCTTTAATATCCTTTTCTCCAAGAATGAATGAAGGTCAAACTCAAACCCGGGTCTACATTCTTTTCCAGCTTGTGTAAGTAGTTATCTGCTTGTAGGAAAAAAACTGTAACAATTCCCCAGAGAGATTCTTCCTATTAGTTGGTGAACACGGGGCAGGCTAAGCCCTTGGCTTCGTGTTTTCAGTTTTTTCTTCATCCTGAAGACTGAAAATAACACAAAAAAGCATTTAAACCTTCAAAAGCTGTTCTGCATAGTAAGTGGAAAGATGAGATAGGTAAATGAAAAAAGATGACGGGGTTACATTGCATAATATGTACATACATATAATTAAAATGCAGATTTGCTGGGCAACACAAAGAAAAAAATACTGAGCCAGCAGATTCGCAGAGCTCTATTTTTTAATATAATTCAGACGAACTTCATTGAACTCTTGTTTCTTTACCGATGTTCTTGGAATGAGTATTGTGCTAATTACAGGCGAAGCAAGTGGGAAAATTCCATTCTTATGCAAACTTCAGGGACTTTGATGTTTACATGGATGAAAAAATACGCGACGACTTACCAGAGCTTACGGCTACATTTGTAAATGTACACATACATAGTACTAGTACATACCTATGTACATACACGGCTTTGGAAAACATGAAAGGTTGTGCTTTTCTTTTTGCCTCTTAACTTTGTAGTTTAATGAGCCAAAGTACTCTTACCTTCTTTGTAAAGATTGATTTCGGGGAAAAGGAAAACATTTTTACTTATGCTTGTCAGTGTTTTTGGCTGAAAGCCTTTTCATGGCTGTTTCAAATGTAATATTTTCTTCGCCGAATTTTACGGTATTTGACAGCAAATGAACCTTTGTGAGTCATGAATGTTAAGTTTTGAAAGCGATAGAAGCCCCTTAAGTTTGTTTTCCCTGCTAATGAAAAATGTGATCTACTACGTTTTGATAATAATCACACACCTATTTACCTGCAATCCTACCAACAATCACGAAAGCAATTGTGCCTACCTGTATAGGATTTCGTTTTTATTTGGAAGGTGCCATGAATCCATTTTGGTTTGGTTCGCAGAAATTATTACTTTTCTATTTCTACCATTTTCAGTGTGATTGAAAAGATTTGGAGTGTAAGGTACAATATATTATGGTCTCACTCCATCATTGAAAATATGGATGATCCTATACCTCTACTCTAGTTCATTTCATTTGGTACCGTTAACAAAAGCCATTAGGTACATTGAATCCTACGCTTTATTTTTTCTGGTGAGATGCAATCCAAAACTCTGGAAATAATATGGCCTCTGATTTGCGGATGAAAGAATTGGACTGCTGTTCCTTTATCCACATAGATACACATCATGGCCTAGAAGGCTCTTCAATGTCCACTAGTGCAAATGCTATTCAGGAATGACAAAAAAGAGAAAGCCCTTTTTGCATTACTAGTACATACTATTGGTAGTAATATTTGACTTTTTCTTCTATAAAAGATTACGAAACCTGTGTACATACATTAAGGTTTTATTTTCATTCGTAGGAATTCATCAAATTCTAGCTTTCATTTGGTTGAATGAAATGAAATCCTTGGAGAGAAAGAAAAATCGTTTCATCAATTGCTCATCATCATGGATGACTAATACCATTTCAGGGTGGTGGTAGTAGTAGTAGCAGCAGCAGCAGTTGTAGTAACACGCAGTGATGTGGATGCATGTGGTAAAAGTGGAAAAAATGAACTTCCACCTTCATGACAATGATAACTAACGAAACCACCAACCAGTGATGCAGTAGTCCAGCCTGATACAATTTCTATGGCTTTAGCCAAGTCAGTCTCAGCAAAGGGAAAGCCTGCTCAGAAATGATAAAGGTGATTGATCAATACAAAACACTGAACACGAATAAGTATCTACAGTACACTCATTTTACATTCCCTCCATTCCAAATGGTCATTCAGTCACATCCCTTCTCTGGCACACTCAAGTGGATTCACCTCTTGAATTTATTATTAAAGCCAAGTTGTTTCTCTATTTGCACAATTCACAGCAACCAAAAAATAGTCAAATCATTGAATAAACCAAAAAAACGAATTTGGATTTCGGATTCTTGAACATCTAACATCTCGCAATGCCCCAGATACTGTTTTCTAGAATCGCGTTGCATTTTGCATTGCCCAGCAAATCAACGTAAAAAAATTATTTTTAACTTTTTAGACTTACCTTTTGTTAACAGACTAGTCCTTGCAGACATGGAATTCGCAAAAACCTTTTATCAATCCCCGTGAGTTAGTCTATATTTCCCAAAAACTCATCAATTCGATACATATTACATCTTTCAAATAATGCAGATAACTTTACATCATCAAGTTGATCTTTAAAAAAATAATTCTTACAGACATGTACAAACTGAGATTTCACATGTTCACAATGTACGCATTCACATGCATCATCATCACTACGAAATACAGATTTAGCATTTGATTACGATTACGCTAGATTGTGTAAACTCCCTTATTTAAAGAAGATAGAGATGTCTGAAGAATGACTTGAAATAATGAGTTGCTGCTGCTCCTGCCGTGATTGCTTCACGAAGAACACTAGATGTCTTATTAAAGTCTAAAGAGGATGAGATGATGATGATGATGAGACGCTCTTGCATTTTTTTGCGTATAATTCTACAGCTGAAAGCCCATTGTTCTTCTGCTGAATTGTCGTCTACTTTCCTTTCATAAAAAAAGTAATCCCAGTTCTCACTATCACTTCTTTTTTATGTGTCTTCTTCTTCTTCTTTTTGATATTCTTAAGTAGGAAACATTGTCATTGCGGTGCTCACAATAGTCACAATGTAAGCCAAACATGAGGAACGGAAAAGACTCTCAAGAGTTTTGGAAATGAGAAGATTGCGTCCATGTGCCAAACAATATATAGTCATAGTGTGTTTTCATGTCGTTAACTGACTGAGAAATATTATTTGATCGTTATACTCATTCACTCATTCATTTTGTCTCAAGAGAAAGTAGGGAATGTCAAGATGATGCACTGGATGATGTATTTTTTTCAGCATTGCATAATAATCCTGGGAGAAAGTGCTAACCACTGTTTCCGCATATATTGAAATCCCGTTATTTTTTTGGATTGGATGGTGTTTGCATAAGAGGATGGCGTAAGAGAAAAAGGATAATGACATTTGCACACATGACAAAAAATAATACATTCTTATGAAGTAAGTCAAAGTGGAACATACAGAAGTACACATTTGAATTGTAAATTTATTTTGAGCATAAGTAGTAGTTCTTTTTATGAAAAGGTTATCATTATATTTGCATTCCACCCACATATTATTTGATCTAGAACACGCCACATTCATTTCAAATTTGTGTCCTTGTCTTCCTGGATCTGGAATCTGGATTGCTTTGCCATATTTTATACGTCGATGTTACAATGTAAAAGCATACACATAAGAATATTATTTATCATCTCTCGTGTTTTCTCATTTCGGAGAAGCTCTTCCACTCTCTCTCTCTCTCTGTCACGTCAACCAACTGCTTCTCCTCGAAACCATTAATAATCGGCAGATAAGTACGCTTTAAATATATATTCAAGAATCTCCGTGTCGTTTTGATATGCTGGTGGTCATTTGAATATTGTTCCAGTCGACGAATCCATAGATATACTTCAATGCACTCCACACCTCATCAAACGAAGCGCCGGTGCTGTCCTTGTCGCTCAGCAGGATTCGTTAAAATTCTGTGGCGTTGGTAATATATGAATATTATGAACCATCCCAGAGAGCTTCCGATGCTGTTGTATGTCACACCAGGTTTGTGACACCCGTTCTTCCACAGCTTCCGATTTTCCTTTCGTACACAAGACAACCCGGGCTCACGGATGATGAGAGGACGACTCGATTCCCCGTGACATGATAGGAATATTCAGTGACTTATTTCATGAACAAAAGTCCTTCCCTTGAACCTTTTTTTCATCTTCATCTCATTTCCTTCTAATCCCCTTGAACATTTGATGACTTTGCTCGCTCTTCCTTTCATTAACTGTTTTACCGTCTTATTTTATTTATTTTATTTCAGTTCTTGGTATCGTTTGCAAAAGAAAACAGTCTAGTGTGCTTGGCTTGCCTTTGGTGTTTCTACACTCTTTGCAAACCATTTGACTAACATAGGAAGCAATATTGTGATTCAGTTTTCGAACCGTTATATAGTAGCAGTAGCAGTATAGTGGTACATAATAATACGAGTATAAAATCCAGTTACGCAATAATTTCATTCACTTTCTCCAAATTGCTCATCAAATCATTTAAGCTATATAATAAGTGAAAGCTTATAACTACACTTCCTATAATCACGATTAACTAAACCAATAAAACTTACAGCAGTCTAGCAGAACTTACACAAGTATAAATAATGCACACAAGTCGTACGTGTTCTTTGACAGAAATCAATCTCAGTTTATCATAATACGCTTCAGCTATACAGAGTATGTAGTAAGTAGGTGAAAGTTTACAGTTGCATGGAACAAAAAATCTTCATAGCGGCGGTTAGGCATTTAGCTGTTGTTCAAAAACTTTGATTGAGATTCATAACTTCCCATTTCTGTGCACAGGTAGAAAGATCGTTTTGACAAAAATGGTTCTGAATTTCAAACTGCGGCGTATGAATTCTTCAGCGACTGGAATTATGATATCTTGATTCATCCACGGGACATCCTGAAGGTTTGATAGGTTCCTTGCAAAACAATACCTCGAAGTTGATGTTGGATGGTGATGTGATGAATATAGTTATTCCATGCAAGCCGTATTGTATGTATACGTAGAGATGTATTTTTTAGAATAACGTATTCGTTGAAAGTCTGCATAATTTGATTTCGTGTGTCGGAGCAAGAAATGTAGATGATTGTGAACGATTTTTTTAAACCTCTGTATAAAGTAGTACATAATGTAGAGACGTTTCCTTAATTATTACTTTTAATGTTTTGTAGTGCTAAAAACAATAGTTTTATATGTCCGTGCTTAAGTAAACTCTTTTATTCCTTCTCAGTTTCATCTTTCCGTAGGAGATAGGCGCACCAGTAGGCGAGATTAAATAGTGCAAAAATGAGCGGGAAGGTAATGCGTGATACCACATCTATTCTTTTCGAGCGGGATGGAAATTTAGACAACCATGTTCGGGCACATCCTTCACGTTTTGGTGCCATGGCCATATGTATCTCACATTGGCGTGCTTTATCAAGTGCGAGTGCTTCGCGGGGATGCCTCACCATGGGCTTCTGGAACATATCATTTCATGAGAATTAGCTACACACGCACGTTTCCATTCCAAGTAACGAATTACTACTACATTACACATTATTTAGTATCCACTACAAAATTTTCTTCTCTCGCTGCGGCAACACTCCCAACCGCCATTAAATAATTGAAGTGCTCAAATAAATTTTTAATGTCTCGTATTCAAGCATCAAATGAAAATTTATGCGTGTAATGAAAGTAAACTTTGTTGCGGTAATGGATATCAATTGCCAATTTAAAGAATAAAGTCGCTAATAAAAGGGAAATCGTAACAAGTCCGAGACTTACCATCCCAAACACAGTGCTGCCGTCCTCCAAATGGTCAGCAGCGGCTGCTGAACTCTCGCTTGAACAGCAAGTCCACCCGGAGGCAACTGTATGTCCCTGAGCAATTTCAATACAACATCAGAACATCAGCCACATTACATATTCCCAATTATTAGGTATAAGGAAGTGGACTCCTTCATCATCATCCTTCCAAACTGATAAAGTCAAACAGACGTTATATTTGCAGAGGGGAATGAAACAAAAGAGATAACTTCCGTTCTGAAATTAGAACTGAACGCATGGTAAATGGCCCGTACGACTTCGTAATATCACAAAGGATTTAATATAGAATCGAAGAGAGGAAGCTGTTTGGCTACAAAAAATAGATAGATTTGACCTAAGTATCTCCCCGAAATGGTATGTTACTACGGGCCATTTGCCATGGTTCAACAGAAATGCGCATTGCTTTTACCGTTTCGTATTTCCGTGGCAAATAAAAATAGGTGCAATTATAAAGGATCCCACCATTTCACTTATATAGCGCCAAAAATGGATCACATATTTTTTCGTCGGTATTACAAATTTACAAAAAGGGTATTTTATTTACCGTACTTTTATTCCTTCATCTTTTCCCCTTACATCATAAATCAAAACAAAAGAATTGTTTCTCAGTAAGCAAACAAAGACGGAAAACAAGAACATACGGAGTTTTTTTCAAGGAATGGAAACAACAATAGCTGCAAACGTAAAAGACGAAAATTCTTCTATTTTTTCTGACTCATGTTTCTAGAAAGTATTTTTTGCTCAACTTTCACTAGCCCGATAATCGAAAAAAAGGCATTCGTAAATAAAAGGAAATATCTCCTCTCTTTGATGCTCCTCCAACGTATCGAACTAACGATGGAATATTCCCGAACTTGGAAAAATGTTTATTTAGTTCCGATTCAGCAAACCCCTACTTTCTAAACATGCAGCCTACACAATCTTTGATGATTCCGTTCAACTCCTACGAAATTTAATTAAGTTTGTTGAATTAACGTAGTAAATGGAGAGCATGGCAAAATAGAGCTGACAAAGTAAAGTTCATTCAAACGAATGTAATTTAGACATGTCTAAAAATGTATGGTTATTGCTACCGTACGAATTTTGAGAATGAATTCAAACGTGAAATGAAATCGGGAGAAGAATGAGAAGAAGAAAAAAAATACATGATGGAAATTGCTAACGCACATTCAATAAATAAGGTTCATTAATTAGTTACCTGTATTCGTTTGACTGTCGCAATAGTCAGTGGTGAATTGTTCCAATGCAAATCTTGGTAGATGGAGATCCGACGTGACTTGTACTGGGTCAGCTTTCTTCCATTTGAAAATTAGATCCTCTGTCGTCCAACCGTCTGGAAAGGAAAAAAAAAGCATTTAGTTTTTCGGCACTACCCGACATACATGCAAAACTACTTATAAGTACATGCACGACAAAGAACTACGGAATAAAATATGTGACAGTTCCAATGAACCCAAGAAAGCAACCTCTCAAACGCAAAAGTAGTTCCAGGTAGACTAATTGTTGTGAAGAAATTTTCTAACAACCTCGAAATATACTTTGTTGCTTTGACGTCAAATAAAAAGTACAGATAAAATATCAATCACATCATCTCCACAACTCTACATGCACACATGCTGGTTTCGTTTGTTCAGGGACTTAAAGAAAACTTTCATGAGATCACTACTGCTACTTTTACAAGTTAAAGTGTGTACTTTGGAAGAAGCAAGAAAAACTGTATGTACTTCTTGACAAAACAAAATATGTACACAAAAAAGCGACGAGGTAGACAGATCTTCAGAATAAATAAAAAAATGTACAGTAAATACATACATGCATGCATATTATTCCTTTTTCACTTACAACTTGCCATTCGAAGAGAGCATGTTTGCTTATCCAAAGGATACAGTTTGAGAATCATAGGACACGAAAGCGTCAAGGATATTCTGCGAAAGAGAAAATTGAAACTTTTCAAATTATTTTTCATAAATCCCTCACACTTGTTTAGAAAAGCTCCCCAGACAAAAAAAAATCGAAGCATCTCCCACCAAGAACTTGGATTGGTAGTGATAGTTTGATTATGTTGACACAGGTAAACACTAAAGATATATACCCTCCACTAACTCGATCCCATGAAATGCTCGAACGCGCGTCGAAAAAACTTTTGCAATTCATACGGGACTTTTTAGGGATGAGACAAACCCTGGTGAACAAATTACTTCTATGTGCTATTGCGCTTGTTCTTCGCAATCTCTAGCCTGATCCTGATGTTACATCAAATATCAAATTTAAAAAAAACTTTTTTTTGCATTGGGGAGGAAGAGAAAGTGAAAGATTTGGATGAATCTATTTAGCTTCCGTCTGATTGATTATAAAAAATTTGGAGGAATTGTTGCGCGTCGCTGTCGCATTATGGCTGCGGGAAGCCAAAGCCAATTTCAATCGTAAGTAATCACGATTTCTTATGACCTTACGTAAATCAGTTAGCTCAAAGGCACTTGTGTATTACTTACTGGGGCGGCTTTCTCAAAAATCAAAAAGCAGCTTAGGGAAAACTGACGAGTACACGTTGGCAGACGTTTTAAGGAGAAAACCATTTAAGGTGAAAGTGAAATATCTTGAAGTAATAGGCATTACTCAGAAATAAAATTTGATATCTGGGTCATCACTTCAGGCTACTGACATCCTTTTCACCAAAAAGGTTTGCGTACTGGTTGTAGTAAGGTAACCCTCTGAAAATAAAGTTTCTATTTTGGTAATCAAGTTTGTGTTTCCATCATCTAGCGATTTTATTTTACGAGCGGTTAAAATACATGAGAGAGATCTCGCTTTAGGGTAGAGTAGAAGAGTGTTGGGATGGGGAGTACACACAAAAGCTTAAATCATTAAGGCCAAAAAGTTTCTGTTTTCAGGATTTTTAAAGATGAAATTGGAAGGGATTTTAATAGAATGCATGTTGACTTCATGAACAACAAAGCAAATAAGATAATATACGAAGCAAAACGGTTAAACACAAAAGGCTCTTTCCCTCTTCGCCTCTCGATGTGTTCCAATCTTTTTCATTCTATATTCCTAACGAGAATTTCATTGCACTCCCGTGCATATACATAAATATACCCGAATGATATTTTCCCATTCTTCTGAACTGAAATATCATCATGAGTGTTGTAAGCTGAGGCACTCAAGACCTTAAAGGAGAAGGTGCGCATAACAAAACAACATAACATGATGATGATGAAGAAAAAAACGAAAGAGTAAAGTAACCTGGAAAGGGGAATTTGGCAAGAGAAAGTTTAGACGTTCCCTGCATCCTGCAATTGAAGTATAAAATGATTTACATAGAATATAAGTATTGATTTTTAACGCCTTTGTTGTATAACATGCCCCAGAGGAATGATAAATATAAGTAAGGAGAGCTAGATAAAGGGTGAGAAGGAAATGACTAAAAATGTAAATAAGGTGTTGGAAGTAAAGTGCTTTTGATGTGGAAAAAGTCCAATCTCTCTCTCCTTTTCCCCTTCTACTTTCTCCTTTCCCCACTTTTCTCTCTCTTCCTTTCCCATTTCAGTCTCAGCATCTAGTCAACTTTATCCACACCCAACGGTGCGGTACATCCCCTTGCTCATCATATACTTATCCTTGTGCTGTGCTGTGTAGTAGAGCCCAAACAGAACACAAGCAGTCTTCCATTTTTTTCTCGAGCATTTCCCATTTCTCTCCAACAAATATAATATACTCTCGCTGATTTAATTGCTTCTTGTGTCGTGTTGAGTTGAGACACACTCGTACACACAACAAATAATGCCTTTCCCTTCATCTCCTTTCCTAACAACTTATTCTTATTAAAAAACAAAGAATTAAAGTGTGTGAGTAAACAGGTAGAGCTCCACTAAAATATATAATAATTGATTTTTATGTTTTTTATTTCTTACCGTATGCTGTAAAGAACTTCCCCATCTGGATGGATACGAATATAAACGTTAGGCATGATAATGTTGTGGAGATGCCCTTGTTTTTCATTCGAGAAGAATAAATCAGGCATCCAAACTCGAGCAGAATCCGTTAGTGTCAGGTAACGCAGTTTCCCAGAATCCAGTTCCTCTACAAAATCGCATTTCAATCATTCAATTTTTTCACCATCATCATCAACATTTAAACTCTTTACTGGAAATAATTTTATCAACTAAACCCGTTTTTATTAATGTTACGGATGAAACAAAAATCGCGAGTAAACTCATATCAAAAGAGTCGCTAATGTACATTTCATAACAGGATATCCCATTTTCTCATACATTATTTAATCCCTTTCACTCTGAAATACGTTTTCTTATCTGGCAGAGCTACCGCACAGTAAATCCGCAGTGTAAGATTTCTCATGGAGCCATTTTCAGTTGAAAAGAAAGAAAATTGCACGCTTTTAGAAACGGACGACTCTCAGACTGGAGACTTCTTCATATTTTGATCGGAAAGCTATGAGTAGCTGAGTCAAGGCTCAAAGTTCATAAGTTTTATAGGCACACCAGGTCTATGTATATAATATCGCGAAATGAAAGTAATATTTCTGAAAAAAAAAAATGTATTTTTAGCAAAAGCAACTGTGGTCACCAATGCATCGCCTTTGTTGGGACCATGTTTTCTTTTGATATGAAATATTTTTTAAGGTACCACTAGTTGTTTTTATCTTCGCCCCATGAGCTGTTTTCACTCTTTTTCCTTTTGAAAGCAATAGGGAAATTCCTCATATTTCCTCGAAAGGAAAATGTAGAGCGGAGCAAAACTAATATACCTTAAATTTAATACTATTTCCTTGTTCGTGTTCATCTTGTTTATCAGTTGGAATGCTTGGATAGATGCTTTGTGTGTATACTACTTCTACTAACTCATGTGAAAGAAAAACAAAGAAAAAAATATTGCGATGGGCTCTTGATGATAATACTGATGATGGTTAGTGAAGCTCAAACAAAACCTCAAAAACGCCGCGAAATCGCCGGAACAAATTATTTTGCAGATTTTCTGCTAGAAATACTTTCTGGGCTAGCGAAATTCTTTTCGATTCTACACTTGGAGAAAGTTCCAATATGCAGCCAGTCTTCAAGGAAGGAGGGGAAACGCGGTTCTAAAATTACATATTCCAGATATAGTAATAGTAGATTTTTTCGGAGTATAAAGTAACGAAAAAAAACTAAGCATCCATTCTATTCCTCCCACTCCAATCGAAAATCAAAAAAAGTAAAAAAAATGGAAGGGAGTATAAAATCAAAATCTAGCGAGATGGATTAAAATGTAGCTTATAGTGTTTATTCAAGTTGAGCGAAGGAATTTTTGAACTTACGGTATGCTTTAATTTGATCAAACCGTAGACGATCATCAAGCCACTGTTCTCGGAAAGTAAGCTGAACACTGTATTCCTGAAAAATGTAATGTACATCCATAATATTATCATTTGTGCGAGGAAAATAATATCTTTGTGTTTAATATATGTAAGTAAGTAAGAGGCACAAGACAAAAACAATTATAAGGACCAATAATCAATAATGATACTTTTGGAATGAAGTAATTTTCATAAGAATATTATAGCTCACTATAAAGTTTTCTCTACGACTGAAATTTTTGAAATGAAAAGAAAAAAATTGTCTATGCTAAAATGGAATTGAAAATGGGATGCGAAATGCTAGTGTTTTTTTTGAACCGTCAATCGGTTAAAAATAATGATCAGGCTAATGATGCATTAAAGGATTTTAATTATGCAATGCACTGAAATGAATGGAACACTATCTACTACTAATTGTTAGTCCAAGTTTGTTCAACGACTATAACTACTTCGTTAGAATTAGACAATGTTTGCAGGATTCTACTCGCCTAGGTAATCCTGCCACAGTTTTGCATTGGAATTGGGTAGTCCAATCCCAAAACAATGATTTAGAATGTAAGTAACTTAATCATATCAATCGACTTAATTTGGCTTGCTCGCTAAAAAAATAAATATTATTCCAGTTTTGCATTGTAATCATGTTAGCAAATGCCAAAATAATTTAAAGACATTTTTGTCGAAAGGAAAACATTATTATTTGATACTGCAAGCAATGGCACAAGATTGTATCGTGGCCTGTGGCGTTATTAGTTATTTAGTACCTTGATGAAGTAAGAGTAGGAGTAGGATAATGTCTAGCAATTAAAAAGTCTATTAAATTTAGACAGGTTAGTTGTTAGTTTTTTTAATTTTTAAAATACTTATAAAAGTAAAAGAGGAAGGTAGGGTAAAAATAGGAAAAGGACTGGGATTGACTTTAATGCACAAAAAAGGCATGTAGTTTTGTAAGAGCATTGACAACCAACATAATCCTTATTGTCCTTCATATCAAGTTATTTTAGGTAGGTAGTCATATTAACTAAACGCTAGCAGAATGCTGTCGAAATTAAGGACAAACTGTTTGAAGCCTTAAATTGTACTTCCGTTCACAGAATTCTTCAAGCTAAGTTAAAGAGCTTACTTTCAGTATGTAAATTCCAGGAATAAGTTTTCCCAAAGTTTAGAGCATTATGCAATTATTATTTTCATTTTGCAATTTTACATAGATTAAGACTTGATGCCATAATATGAAATGGTTCCTGAGCTTTGTTGAAACAGGGCAGAACAAGGTACTTACACTCCTACCATCGTCGTTTTCTTTCGGGGTAGAGAGATACTTTGGATCCGGATCGCAATAAAAAGTATTCAATTGGGACTGTCTTTATCAAAGAATGGGTTAAAAGTAGCTTTGATAAGTTGAAACTTGCATGTTCAGCGCGAGTAAGATGGCATGAGAAATTCCATTGGGATTTTTTCTTATCTTGATTAAGCTCACTACTTCCTTTTAAGAGGTAGAACGTAATGTAATGTGTTCGCAGAAACACATACATACCTACACACACATGTACATGTGAGCAGAACTAGTATAACTACACACGACTACAAAAAAAGAGAAATTACTTGAAATGTGGTTCATTTTCGTCCAACCTTGTCGCCAGGGAGAAGTAAATAGTTTCTACAGTCCATTAATAAAATGACTCCTGCCTGACATTCAAATTCGCTTTTATCTGCTTGGTACTGTTGCAAAAAAAATTAAAGAGAGAAAACCTGGAGGCCAATATTTTACTTGACTTTTCTACGTTCTAAGAAAGCCTCTTCATGATGAGATGTAGCTATGAGTATGTAGTTCATATACCTTCAGTTATATATCAGGGAAAACTGAAGCGCAAAAACAATTTAATAAATTGGAATGCTCATTTTATTGCCTTGCTGCACTAGTTTTTTCTTGCTACGGAGTCAGGAGAACAAAATTGGTAGAAAAACGTAATTGGAATCTCATATTATGATGATGCCGGTTGTCAATGCAAATTACATTTTCGTTTCAGGAGGAAAAACTCAGGTACATACATAGATACTTTCGTTTATGGAATCCTTAGCTGTGCATTTGAGAAACTATGAATGCAATATGCAAACTAAGTGATGTTTATTTTAAAAATTAGTAATTTAAGTAATCAGCTTAGTTGTCGTCATTTTAATTGTGATGACAGGTGTGAGAAAACATTGGTGTGCTTCTGTAGATACAAATGATAACGATGGGAGATGATTTTCAGCAAAAGACAAAATTGTCTCCGCATCACCTTCTCCATTATCAAATTGGCAAAGCAATGGAAAGAAAACATAAAATCGTTGGTTTTAATTTAATATTGTAGGAATAGAAAATTAGTAAGGGCATGGAAGAAAGTACTAGAACTAGATAAAAATGTTAATAGAAAAAGTTAATAGCATGTGTAAACAAGCAGAGCTATCTGTCTAAATGGGAAAACATTGCTAGCTTCATGCCTCCACTCATAACTTCGCTTTGTTTTCCTTCTTCCGGTTTGGTAATTTTAAATATGAAGCTGGAACTGTGTAGGAAATATCACATAAGCAAGTTGAATGGTACTCAAATTCGGATAGAAGATTCAGCAAAAGTAAGGAAGACTGAATGGAATTTGGATTAAAACCGCGAGACAAACAAAACAATCACTTTTAATAAGTTGGCATGCCGACATTCCGCTTGGTTAACGAAATATGCAATTCAAAATTATATCTATAGAGAGGGACAACAAAAGCAGTGATCAAGGGAAACCTCAAACCACGTTGGATGGAATCGAATTTCAACTAATGAGCTTATTGTTTCTATCCATGTGGCATGAGGCTGAGCGATGTTATCGGAAGAAACTAGGTAAGAAAAATATTTTTCTCCATTGATAGTTTTAAAATAAAGCCAGCTGCTCCGTTTCCCATATGGCTCCTATTTTCCATGAGATTTTCTCAGGAGAACAATGACGCAACAAAATTAAGTAAGTGTCTAATAAGCACCTGGGTAAACTTACAGTTCAGCAATATTTATTTTTAAAGTATTGTATTAACTCCTTGAAAGCCTTATATTTTTTCTCTAAAGCAAAATAATATGGCGAGATATTATTTTAATTGCGCAGAGAAAGCCTGAAAGCTCAAAAGCAGCAACTGAAGCCATTCATGTTTTTAGAGAACTTACAAGAGTGTTTTTAAAGAACGAAAATTTGAAGAGATAGTAATAAGAAGGAAAGTTTGAATATTTTCAAAACCAGATAGATAGAGCGATAGAGAGTTGGAAGGAAAGTTCAGATTTTGATAGTTATTTTTTTTGCAGATTCTCCACGCGTCGGTTCTCATACGACGACAGCTGTGTCCACATAATAGGTTACAATTGAATGTTATATTGATTGATGGATTCTTTGTTGATACGTTTTATGTTCCGGTGAAAGGTGAAGTGAAGGTGTTTTTCTTCGTGCAGCTATCGATAAGTATGTATTTCTGACAATATGAGTAATAATTACGTACATACATGTTGTGAGAAAAGGGAGCAAAACGCACACATATACATATTGACACATAAAATTACAAAGAAGGCTAGGAGGTGACTAGGTGCGCACAAATGTTTTACAAGTGGTGGTGTGGCAGCAACAATGGAGTTTGTGTCACAGAGTGAAGAGGCACACAGACTTACATATTATATGATTACAAGTTTTACATAGACAGAGAAGAGAAAGCCACACAAGAAATACATATAAGAGCGAGTCGAAACAAAGAATGAATTCAATCAGAAAGTAATCACATAGAGCTTACACGTGTATCCTTATCCCATTACACAACTTCTCCTAGTTTAATTAGGAAGTCATAGGAAATATATTATGCAATTCATTTCATTGGAGAGTTCAGAATGTCTTGATGATGCATAGAATTAAAGTAATAGATACAACGATCTCAATCTAGGTCAACGCCCCGCCGAAAGTTCTGATTCCATAATATATACATAATTTTAAATAACGTATGAAAAGGCTATGTACACATTTACAAAAGACAATTACGTGAAAGACAGAGAGAGGTAGAGAAAGTGTTTCACATTTTGTACTCGTATAAGCATTCATGATATCGTTCCGAAAGCGAAAGAACCACTTCCGGAAAACGCTCTACGTTCGAGTAAAGAGAAAGGAACTAAATCAATTACTTTAAACATAGTATAACAATAATAACAAACGAGGCAACGGAACAGATGAATAAAGTAGAAATAGTACAAGTAATGTGATATTTTTGGAACTAAAACTAGCTTTATGAAATGAGTACATGTACATATGCACATACACACACAGAATTACTTCAGTTCAGAAAGGCAACACAGTTAGGAAATCGTTACCTGAAAAGTGACGAGGAAAGAAAAGCAGAAAGATTCAAGCAAAGTTGTAATACAGATTGAAATGTTGGGAGGAAGAAGAAGATAAGTAAGTTTTTTTACTCCGTTTATGTTTTTTTAAACTAGGTATATAGTATAGTATAACAAGTGTTTGTGTTTTGTTGAGCGCGCGTGTTGAATAACAGATTAGAGGCAAGGCAAGTGAGACACGTGCTGGAAATCACGTCACATAAGTGTTAACTTTTATTAATCTTACAATAAATACTTGTAGGTAATAAAGAGAGAGAGAGAACACCAGCATGTGATTTGAGAAAGACAGAGAAGAAGAAGAAGAAGAAATTAACTGAAAGATGAAAAAGAGATTTTGGTCCATGAAAGTATTGTAGAACAATGAGTTTCTTATTGATTTCTTAGCATTAATAATAAATACATAATATATTATAAATGATGATGATATGATATGATTTCGATGGGATGCGATGCAATGCATAATACATACATAGATAGATGTAGCCATTGCACTGTCATGAAAGTGGTGCAAGGGCCCTTATTTTTTATTTAGATTTGCAAGATTGAGCTGTGGAAGATGCATTTGTGATGAAGCAGCCTATCTTTCCCTACGATATGGTTCCATTCTTCAAAACAACAGACTAAGAATATATTTTGCTTCCTAATTACATGGTACAGATGTACAGAACAGACTGAATTTATCATGAATGATGGTTCAAAATAAAACAAAATTAGGCAATCGATTCTGATAAAATAAATAATTGATCGAATAAAAGTTGAATAATTGAATTGAATCTGTGCTTTTTGGAAGCTTCCAGGAGCAGGTAAATGGGAACTCTAGTCAGACATTTGATTCGATTGCTGTCCCGGAGCATTAAAAATGGAACAGCAATTGCGCAACGACCTTTTCACTTTTTATGTACAACAAATGCATACTTTTAAAGACTAAAATACATATAAACTGATAGATTAAAAAGGATAAGGAACTTGACGTGCTCTGCAAAATCTAACTGAAGAGTGTAGTTCGAGTCGTGACGAAACAGATTTTTCAGATATCAATTTAATGTTCTGCATTCTGGCAGGGAAATTTATTCCAATGCATTCACATTCTACCTCGGCTGAGAAGTTTTCATTTGTAATTTGACTTTAACAGGATCGTTACTAACTCTTTCAATAAGCGTAAATTCGTCAGAATTAAAATCTAAAAAATAATTTCCCATGATTACAACATCATTATTTCAAGTTGGCTCGAGATTAATTAGTCAACACTTCTTGAGGCGAGAGTGACTCTGCGATCCAAATGATCTCTTTCGTAATTTTCGTATGCTACTTAGTTTGAAAAGCGTATAACAATAGAATACGCCAATTTTCCACATACAATGAAATGATGTACTACATAAATTGAATTGAAGGTTATATACGTAATCATGGTGCGGCTGCATAAGAATCCGTCAAATGTCAAAATATAAACGATATTTTCATCAAATATGCAAATGCACCGAAGTCATCTAAGTGGGGAGTCCTTGAGCCAATAATAATACGTCAGTAGTTTTGCTTAAGGTCCACGTGGACAGTACTTGACGGGGCCATGAAAGTAATCTCTTAATGATTCCATATTGCAAAATCTTTAACATAATTAAAGTGACGTAGAACTAAGAAATATTTAACTGCCTACATGAACTACAAATTGGATTTCCTCACTTTGTTCTTTTCCTTGAAAACTTTAAAAGTTGTGAATGTAAGTAACTGCATAAATTGACGAGAACCCTTTCATTTTAGTTTTCGTGAGCAGCAGTAGCTCAAGGACTTCATCCATAGTGAAATGATCCGGAGGAACTGTCATGCGTTGTCGGTTCCACTTGCATGTCATTGATTACGAAATATGCATCATAAAAGGAAAGAAGAACAAGAGCACGTCACTGTCTCGGTAGATAAAAAGATGACGTTTAAAACAGGCAAGGTATGTGATCGCAACTTTTTTTTCCATGAAGTAATCATAATGGGACAAGAGGCATGAACTTGACAAGTAATAATAACACGTTTTTGCTACCATTCAACTTTTCAAGAAAAAAAAGCCAAAACGTTCCATAAACTTTCTTTTACTCACAAAAAAGTGGAAAAGCATATTCCAGCCTATTCGTTTTTTACTGACATTGAACACAACTTCTGGCTTACATAAAGCATTCGAATTTAAGCTTCTTATGGGATTGCATTATTATTATTAGGGAAAATGCAAAAAAGTCGTCAGCATTAATTTATTATCCATGCCATAATAAGTATATTAAAATGGGAGTCGAAGACTACCTGTCACTTTTTCCAAATAAATAAGTCATAAATATCAAAAACTCTGAAAGAATAAAGCATTGCCGAACTGAAAAAATTTCGCTCATGTGTGAATAACATTGACATTTAAAACTAAATTGCTCAGCAGTAAAGAAATTGCTATTTCATTTTTTTATTAAATTTACAGCCTTTGAAGGACGATGTTAGAAAAAGGTTCTTGTTTTGGAAGTACTTTGATCTCTGCATGAATTCAATATTTATGTCAATATTCTGTCAATAGCCCACTTGCAAATAAATCTAGTCGAATTTTCAGTACAAAATGAAAACATGATTACACGTTAGACTGAAATACATCTTCAGTTCGCAATACTGTTCTCGCCAAAAACTACAATAAATTTCAAGGCTTTTAAGTTGTATGCAAATGTTGCAAATTTAAGCGACCCCTATGACGATTGTTTGGAATATAAGAAAGGATCTTGAAGTGTCGAATAACTCACAATTATGTTATATTTTACAACAATGAGTAAAACCCACCAGTTTTGCAATGCATTTTCATTCCTTACGACGAGAAGGATTCTTTTTTGATGTATAATTTTAAAACATCTACGAGCCTTGCACTCCCATTGTAAAGTATTTTGTATGTAGTTCAGCTAATAACAATCATTGCTGGTATATGATATGGATTCCCTTTTTTACAAAAGCAAAGCCACTAAAGTTTCAGAAAGTTTTTCAAACGGGCCAGGCACACGAGCCATATAATACTGATTTCTGTAAATTAATTACAACTACCGAATTGAGCCCTCAGTTCATATGTATTTTTTTGCTTAGTCATAATCACCACGAAAAGTAATGATAGAAAGGCATACAAATAAGTAATTTTTGATTTGCACATCATTTCGACACTTTCTCCCTCGCAGAGTCTCTTATAGGATTCTGGAGGAATAAGGTCGGAATAATATAGCGATAACAGTTGCGAAATGACAATTTTTAGCTGCTCGTTGTCACATTTTCATCGTCTGACATCTTGTCTGCCTAAATTTTATAAAAGCCTGTCTGGCGGAAGGGGAAAATAATAGCTGAATATTATCTATTTCCTTCATTGTATGTACGTAGTAGTACGCTCATCCCTCTAATTTCATATTCAAATAATAATAGTACATCATCATGAGAAAGATATTACATTGAATAAGTCATATCTTAAATAGATTTTCTCTAAAAGGAGATGAATCTTCTACATTGCCTAAAGTCATTTTCCCTAATACAAGAAGCCATTTTCTCCTACACACACGCCGCTTGCTATATTCTTATGGTTTATGCAATATACAAAGTTAGTATTTTTTTGTCTTGAGAAAGAGGAAGATGAAAATTTCAGCACGGCAAACATATGCATGACCTGATCACATATAAAAATATGCATACACACGTAGTAGTCAACGTGAGTTATGAGAATTAATATTCAAAATGGATTGATAGTTCGTGCCAAAAGTTTTTTCTCCTTTCTCTCGAGCTCTCTGGATTTTGCGGAAATCTTCCCAAGCTACTTGGATTCTTTTGGTGCTTGGATCTGTTTCAAAAGCTTAGAGGGAAAAGCTTCTCCGTTTGCTTTTCATACATATGCACACACGCACCACCTCTTTCTCTCCTTCAAATTTCCTGCTTTATAACCATAAGTGACAATGTGGAATGGGAAAAGTACCTAAAAAAACTTAAAACTTAGCTACGTGTGTGTATGTGTGTGTGAGCGAGCTCCTCTCTATTTCATCATGAATATTTTTCTTTATGAAACGGGTATAAAGTTATTTTTCAGCGTCTGCTTTTTCGACACTGCTGTCGTTTTTCTCGCTTCCTTCATACCTTAAAACTTAAGACACAGCAGATCGTTTCATTCGGGATTTTGTCTTCCATGCCATGAGGGCAAGACGAGCGGAAGGTACAATTTCTGTTGAGTGAAAATATATCCCCTCCATTCCCCCATAAGGATACCCAGTTTGGAGGGCTTCTCTAAGACTCTTTTCTTTATACTTTCCCTAAGTAAGAATTTTTTCCCTTCGCTATTGAAATGAAAGAGCAATTTTATCTCACATTTTGCATTTTTATATTTGTCAAGTAGTAGTGCTTATACAACATGTTGTATGCCAAACGGGACGTAGGGCACAAACTTGGCTCTCAAAAGCTGCCGTCGTTTTTTTTTGCTCCGAGGAAATTGTAAATTTATACTAAACGTTTGACACATATTATTACATGCTTGTTTTCTGAATAATTGATAATGATGAAAAAATGTTTCAAGATGTAACTAATCTCGTGAAACACTTGAAATTCCTATAGGGCACATCGTGATGTGATCCTTTGGAAAAACACACTCTCTCCCTGACTAACTGAACTGAATTTCTACCCTTACAGCTTCCAAAAAACACATTCACCACAGCATCAGCATTTTTATTCAATGTGACTATTTCCTAAGCTGAATGTGGATTGGGTTGGATGCGGTGGTGTCGTGTCAGGCTTTCAAGAACCTTGGAGAAAGCCAAAAAAATAGGTTGAGCGTATGTATAAGAAGCGGAGTTTTCTTTAGAAATGCCAAAAAGGCTTGCTGCTGACTTGACTTGTGGGATGCTCTCGAATCGAATGAGTTAAGACGTGGAAGCAATCAATTCCCTAATGCTTCTATAACACATCATTAAAATGAATACCTTCTTCTGGCCTCGTCTTCTACCATAATTATACCAAAAAAAAGTATATCAGTGTCCATCAGATCAGTAGTGGTGGGTTGCACGGAAAATTAAATGCGATTTCCCTTCACACCCCGCATCCCACATTAAGATGTATTTTTTATAAAGCGTAGATGATGATGTTTTATATGACGAGCTCCTACTTCATTTTTCCATCTTGGAAGTAGAATCCTTCAAAAACAATTTTCTTTCGTGGATGTGGGAAGTACGTTCTTTCTTAGCCTTCCTACATACATTATGTCTTAACTTGATAAACTTCGAGAAAGAAAATGGTATTTTCGAGCGCGAGAGGGAAATAAAAATTTGTGTCCGATTCAGGAGGAATATACACTTCCCCTTATTTCCCTGCTGCCACCAAGCTACATACAAGGAACTACCTCAGTTTTACTTTAAGGGAATGGCCGTGACATCAATCCATTTTGAATTTCCATAATATGAACCTGAACACATGAGACATGCACGAAGTATATATATGGACCTAATGAAAATATCGAGCCGAGAGAAAAAGATAAAAGAAATTTTTTTTGTGGTAGTGAAAGTAGTTGTTGCTGCTTTAGAAGCAGCAGCAGCGTTAGCGTTACGTTACTACCTCGTATAATCTTAAACTAAAGATATAAACTCGTTGATATGGCACATTACTATCATCGTATACTTACCATTTCATAATCATCTATCTTGCTGATGGACCGTAAGTACAAATTCACCCATACTTGCGTTGGTCCTGCGCGGCCAAAATTTCATTGTCCATCGTATATAAAGACAGAAGAGAGAAAAAACATAATTGAGTTGTAAACTTTGTTGTTCTTTCCCCTCTCGCTGCAATTTTCACTTAGTTCTGACATTTAGACTTCAAATTCAATTTTCATGAAAGGAAGAGAAAAAAAAGAAAGTTTTTTTTATTCTTTCAGGACGAAGAAAATGTGTCGTGTTGAATGTTGTTGATGTTGATGTGTACGGTCTTTTTTTACTAGAACACACGGAGAGATATAGATAGAGAGACGTGACTGATTTCCAAGAACTATCATTGAAACACGTATTGCACTGCCTTTTGGTTTCTGAGTGAACTTACCGTGACGAATACTAAAAAAAATTAGTACGTACTTTCTTTCGCATCCTTCTCCACTTTCCTTCTTATTTTAATAGACTGACAAGACAAGCGCATGAGAGTCTTCTCAATTTTTTTAAAAAGTACATTCACTTTTTTTAACAACGATCAAAACATGAATTGGTCAAAAATGGTAGTATAGTATAGTACGTTTGCATACATTCGTTACTAATTAAGTAAGTATTAGAGAGAGAGATAGAGGTACGTTCCAAAAGCTTAAGTATTCAAACGACTACTGCTGCTGGAGACATTTTCAGTTAGCCCCAAAAATATAGTTAATTCTTTGTTAGTCCAGCTACTCTACGAAAGGAAATTATCCATACAAAATTTTGTATGAAATTAAGTCAATATTTTTTTCATTTAAAGTTGGAAAGCGTGATTTTAGTTCAAAAAAATTATCAAGTCGTCGTATTAGTTTGCCTCCAATCTCTATCTAATACGATAAAATTTTCATCATTTAGTAGTTTCTTCATCTCCAAGTTTCAGTTTTTTTTAGCATCTACATTTTTTTGGAATTGGAAGGTACGATTTTTAACGCCACACTACGAGGATCTGAAAAAGGACGAACTATCTCCTACCGAAGCAAGTAATTCTAGCAAGTAAATTTGGAAACATGAAATGACGCATGCTGCTTCTACGATTAGAACGAAGTAATAAAGAGTACACTTCGACTGTTCTCAACTTCCGGATTATTGATAGGTATATATTTGTAATATTCATGGAGCATTTCCAAATTTTATATTGAACCAGCAACTTAGTTTTGTTGACTTTCTCAACGTTCTGATATCTTTCGTATTGTTATTACTAAAACTTTGGGTGGATGATGGAAGAAAAGTCGAAATTGTAAACTGAAAAGGTAAAGACCAGGGTTAGTTTACTTCCACAATAATGATTACTATTGGATATTATAGCAGAACATGATAAAACGTTTTTAAAAATGCCGGCGGAATGGATTTTAATTATTAAGTTAGTTGATTTGTATACTAGAGTAAATTAGAATAGTAATTAGTTAATAATGTTTCATTTGTTTTAGAGAGTTTCAAGGTTTTACGGAAAAGCAAGCATAGTAAATTTTGTACAAAATATAGGAATAAGAAAAAACATTTAAAAACTAACATCGCTGGTCATACAAAAAGGACGAGAAATATCTTGCTGCCATGTACATAGCTATGGAAACGATGACATAATACGAGGATCGCCACGACAATAAGATAGTGAAATAACATTCCTTTCCATTTATATATTTTTTCTACTAATGTCATCAAAAAATATGACGACTTTTAAAATCTAGAAAAAAATCTATGCAACTTTCAGCTACTTTCCAAAAAAATCCAACAAAAGTCGGGGAAACTTAAAAACAATTTAACTCAAGAGGGGTACATCTATTCAAACACCTGTTTGACAAGTTGAAAGTAGCACACCCATTTTAATGCTTTCTCCTCAAACATTTATTCCTCCTTAGTATTTTAGTAATGCCATTATATGAAATCATAAATTTTTCGTTTCCGTATGCTAGTTTGCCGCAAAAAAATAATAAGAAAATTTCTTGAACTAGATATGTTATTCCTATCTAAAATTTCAATTAAAGTAAACGGAAGTAAAAAGGTAGTAGTACATATAAGAGTAACGGTTCCGAAATTATTCTACGTATTTGAGTAGCAGCAGTACGGGTTACTTGAGATGGTGTGGTGGGGCTTTCACCCACTTACCATTTTCACGTCATCGATAGTTGCTATGCTCCTCACATACAAGTTGACACTAACGATTGTTGGGCCTGCTCAGATAAATTTTACACACAATTTTATTTTAGTCACAATTCGTTGAAGAAGATGCTTTAAAAAAAATATCCACCCATTTTTCCAGTTTATCATTATAAACTACTTAGTAATTACGGAGTTAATTGTGTAAATAAATGGCCACACAAATACATACATTACATGACTTGTTATGAATCTCGTGTTTCCAGAAATAATCTTTTCTTGTTATTCTTATTTTTGGTATGTATTTGGACATGAGAAAGTCAACCGCTACTTCGAATTGAATTATACATTGCTTACTTTCCTCCTAGAACTCATTACCCGTGGACTTTCAACAGCTGAATAATGACGACGTCTTATATTACCTTCAAATGTGTTTTCAACCGAGACGCCAAGTTTTTTGATGAAGCCATTCCTAATTGAATGCCTTTTGATGTCATTTATGTGTGGGTTGGTAGGCGATACCCGAAAGGAAATATGATATGTATTAATTAAGTTTCGATTGCAACTTGTGTTGCCGTGCTCCAACCGACTTAAAAACAGATAGACATGGCATGCGATGTCATGCATGGCGAACCATATACAAAGGTCCTTATATACGAGTCTGCACCATCATCATCAACATCACCATCCCTTCATTCGGATCCAGTATCACTCCCTTGATTGTTGATTGTGTGGATTTCTTAAAATGGTGGGTGTGTTGTACAACTGCCTAGGCATGTGACGTGAAGAATGGATTGTAGCCGAGCGGATTGATTCTCTCCATTTCTTACACTCACTTCCCAATTTCTACTTATATGGTTACTGAAAATCTACGAATGGAATAACGGGAAATCCAAAGATTACAAAACCAGTAGACATCTAGTACTCCTGTCCTCATTTTTACAAGTGCTTTCCCAACTCTACCTTTTCTATCTCATGTGGGAATCCTTTCTGCTTCCATTCACCTTTTACCATTGGTCCACATGTAGTTTTCTGATTCTTTTGTCATTTGCCGTACCTTAGGATATAATTCAAGATTCTGGATATTTACTAGTTATACGGGAGCTATCTATTTTGTATCGATGTCGTTTCGACTGGGAGGATTATATAAATTCAAACTATGTACCATATCTTTATCTGCTCATTCTACAGATGTGAGGTGATGTGAAGCACAAAATATACTGCAAAATAAAAGATGAAGGGCAAGATGTGCCCAATTTTTCACAGTTCTCTGATAAATATAAGCAGGACAGGACAGGATTGCATTCTGTATTTCAAAATCCTCCAGAAACTGTATTCGATGTATGAAAGACTCTTTCGAGAATGTTTCAACTCACAAGCGTAATATTTACTGACTGCTTAGTTCTCAACTGATTCATTTGCTCCGGATAAAAGTAGAATGCATGAAGGGAATCAGAAGGAAAGTTTTATTTCAGTTGGACTAACAAGCTGAGGATGGCATGATAGATCCTCTATCACTTTCTCTCCTTTCCCCTCTTACTGGTCCTGTCCGTGAGCAAATAAACTGTAACAACTGAATTAGCGAGAAGAGGCAAAAGAAGAGAGGGAGAGAGAAAGCTCCTGAGTGAGAGAAAACTTTCTCCGAAGTTGGGTTTGGTTTGGATCGTCTGTCTGGATTTGTCCGAATACAAGGGGCTTAACGAATGCTCATCTCTGTAAGTTTTTTTTGCTCCTATAATTTCTGCAACTTCTTTTTAACAAAGGACTTGTACCAAATCCAAACGCTTTTAAGCGAAACTTAATACATGTAATACACACATCTGTCTTGTCCTTCTCTCAGCAAGCGTTCCTTCGTTAGAGGCCTGATTTAGGCATTCGATGACATTTCTTTGATGTTTAGTCTAGTTTATTTTACTGTCATTGTAAAAAAAATCTTACACATGAATTATTCCTTTGGGACCAAACGAACTTGTAGTAGCAGAAAGTCGCAGAAGCATAGACATCAGTTTTAATAGATGTTTTTTCAACTGAAATTTGGAATTACCCAAGGCAAAATCATTGCTCATGATAAGGTTTTATTATGTATATTAGCCTTTGTAATCAACACAAAAGTAGTTTCGCTCGTTCTGCAGCACGCTTTCTACGAAAGAATTATTTGTAGTTTGTAGTTCTCCGCACATGATTATCTATTCGCTTTATGCTTCTTGAACTTTATACTTTGAAAATTCGTGCTCGTCTTTGTCCTCAAAAACAAATTTCCATTGGAAGCATATTTTTAGTCCTGAAATCATCATAGGCTTTATTTAAATATCAGGTTTTTTTTACAACTTACTCGAATGATTGGACTTTAAGCATGTGCGATATTCATTTTGCTTCTCTGTAACTGAGAACATGTTTCAACCAAATGAATTGGATTCAAAGTTCAATATGTGCTTTCAACACAATATGAGCATGGATATTTTTTCACTTTTAATCTTCAGCCCATGAGCAAATCTTTTCCAATATTATTATGCAATGCAATCATGAAAAAACTTGGCTAGTTCATTGATTATATTTGCTCGGCATTTGGCTCCAGTCTTTTCCCAGATCGAAAACGCAATAGTTTCCAACTGACGCTCATTCAATTTCCCATACAAATATCCATATTAACATACTTCTGCTGCACGTAAACGCTAAGAAAGCAACAATAATTGAAAAAATAGCAGAAGATTATCAGGAATTACTAGGAGTTTGGACTTGGAACTCTCAGTCAGGGAAAGGCGTTTTCTACAAATGCACGGTAGTATATACATATACATATGTATGTATTGCATAGAATCGGGATTTAGAGTAGAGGGGAACTAATTTTTTCAAATCAGTCCAGGCATGAAATTATCCCTCGGACGTAATCCTCTTGAATCCATTGTAAAATCACTTGATTGTTTGTTAGCACTCAGATTACATGTCTGTTTTATTAGTGTGCTGCAGTGTAGTGAAGTTAGATAATGCTGCACTGTAGTGAACGCAAGCAGGGCAAGATATTATGTTTGTGAAACTGCTTTCTCCATTCCACTCTGTTCGAGCAGCATCCTCGACCACTGCGGCTGCTACTACCACTACTACTACTACAGACGTAAGTACATTTACTACGTAGGTACTTCCACTTTTTTCATTCTGATCAAGTTCACTTAAAATAGGCTTAGAAGTATTCTCTAGTGGAGGAGAAAGTGGGGTAGAGGCTTGCACTAATAGTGATCAGCAGCGTGTGCTTATCATTTCACTCCTCTTCCAGTTTCTGCATGACATGGAGAGTTCACCCACGTATTTCATGAAATCTTCACAAAATGATAACAGCACAAAGCAGAGACTACAAAACATCCTTTCCGGGGGTAATTATGGACGTTTACATCGCTGCAAATTGGAGCTGCGAGCGCGAGCTTAGCGAAACATTTTAATTTTGCATCTATTCCTGAGGCTAAATTATTTGGTTAGAATTTTAGGTGATTATATCTTTTCTTCGTAGTAGATATGTATGTCTGAAGGAAGAATACATTCTCACCTTTTGTTTTCCTTGTTTTGAAGTAGGTAAGTATGTTTCTTAAAACAAACTTTTGAGAGGGCTGCCTTCCTTTCATGCAAAAAGCTAGCACGCAACCCCTGCAAATTCACTTTGTTTGAACCCTATCCCTTAACGCAAGAATCGTGTAAAAGAATTCACAGAAAATCGAAATCATTAGCAGCAGTTTTTCCAGAGATGATATTTTTCACAATTGAGCACCATTTTTTTCGGGACTGTTGCTACTTGCTACAACTGTACATTTTTATGGCGGCTAAAGTACATGTACGTGAGACCATGGTACGTGATTTACTTCAGGTGGACCAAACCAGAGAAATATAAAAGGGAATCTGCTCAACTTGCTGCTACCGCTTGTTCGAAGACGACAAAAATATAAATCTATGTGGCAAGCTAACGTAATAAACCCACCCTAAACTTTTGAGCCCAGCTCTTTATTGCTCCAGGTTCACTTCTTCGTTTTCGTTTCATGTGATTCACATCTTTCTTGCCGACCTACACAGTAAAATAGATTTGACAGTAAATCTTCATGTTAAAATGAAAGTTTTTTTTAAAGAAAAGCTTTCTCCCATTCTCAAGCATTACCTTAGAGTTTACTGAAAGTAGTATAGGAAATAAGAAATATATTTTGTTCAATGGTGGTTCCCTGAACACAAGAGAAGCATTAGTGATCAAAATCACATAAACTATACTATTCACCTTCTACCTCACCTACTTATTCCAACTTGGTACGATGTTGTGATTTTTCATCTTTTCATATCTTAAATAGATTTTTTCAGTATTCAAGACTTTGCGAATCTTATCTGGAAAGCAGTCGGAGCATTTTTGTATACCACACACTCCAACATAATCCATATCTACTGCTGGGAAACTCCTCAGCACAGCGAAATAATATTCTTCTTTAGATAATTTAAGCCTTGCCCTACACATTTTACCTATGAAGCCCCCTTCACAGCGAAAGACAAGATTTTGAAAATAGGTATGCGTTCCTTAAGTACCTGTCGTAAACGTCAACATATATGTACTAAGCCACCAAAAAGCCCAATTTTGCCAAAGGCTTAGAAATCCATTGTAAAAATGAGGCAACTTAATTAGGAGTGAAATGATTTTTCATAATAATGTGCACATACATACACAATACATACCTAATTTTTACATCCTGAAGTGATGCAAAGAAAAACTGATAAGTCGACTCGATCACATCGTCGCAGCATTCAATTAACAATGGCTTCATCAAACTTTTACGTTCATTATATTAGCGTGACTTGAAAACTTTTTCAAAAGGGTTCTTTTAGAAGCTATATTTGTAAACTCGAATCAAACTTCAGAGACAAAATCTTTCCATATGGAAAAGAAGGATGAAATTACAAAAAAAATGATTTGCTTCGTATGGTGTAGTGTGGGGACTAAATGAATAAATAGCTTTTCAATTCATTTTGCTTGTTTTTTGATCACATCTGAAAAAATTTTTTGTGACTACGAAAATAGTAACAATTTTATAATCAGCTCAGCTTTATGTAATTTCAAGAAGGAGGATAACATTATGTAGAAGCAAACTCACGAATTCACATTAAAGCGTTCTTCCATATTTTTGATCATATTAAAGCTAGAAAAGAGGGGAAATACTTGTCAACTCGAAAAATTATGGCTCAGGCGAGGAACGACCTCGCATCTCGATTATTGATCAACCGCGTCTTAACTCTTGGACCACTGAGTCACTGAGCTTGACAAGCATTGCCAATTTTCTGCATCTCATTCCTATTGCGGATCTTGCTTTATTGCTCGTGTGTTGAGATTGCATATTCCCATAATATTACTAAAAAGGAGCTATTCAATTGGAATTGAATTATATGCTTTAAATTGAACTAAATGGAAATACAAAAGGCACTTTATTAAAAATCCTACGCTAAAATCCTCTCGATACTTAAACAATTTTCTCCAATGAGGACCAATGAGAAATGTCAAACAAATACATAAATTAGTTGCTACCCTGTCATTTTCAGAATGCCCTGCGTCTCGAAACATTGGATCTTGTAAGGAGTTCATTAATTTTTAAAAATAGCTTTCAAACTGCTCTATTAAGTTAGTTATGCTCAATATATATTAGTAATACATATATCCCAACAGTGAACTATTTAATGACGTCTCGAAGTTAAGAATATTCCGGACGAATAGCTTGATTAAGGAGACTGAGGCATTTGAGAAAAAAACTCGTTATAATTCTATTTTTCTTTAAGAGAATCTATGCATAATAAGGTATGTACATACACATACACATATTAGTTTTATGATTTAGCGTCGTTTTCTCTCATACTCTTTTTGTTTTTTAACTCAGAATTACTGTATTCGATTCCTTTGAGACACTTCAAGCTTTGATTAAGAGAAGAGAAAGTAAATTAGTAGTTAAGTATTTCTTGATTCTTTTTAAAGCCACTAGAGTCAAGAATTTTGTACAAGCTTATATACATAGATAGATAGAAAGAGGAATATGTTAATAAGGAATAATCTAGGATAAATTGCTTCACCTGTTCCGTTGGCACCAGAGGGACGAATTTTGTTGTCATAGGTCCCACCTAAAATATTATCCAGGATCTGCTTCTCCTTTTGTCGGTAGTTGATTTTCTGCTGATTTCCACTGTGGACGTTGTTTGTTGGAAAATAGTGCGAGTACAATATTTATGATTAGTTTCCTTTTGTCTCGTTTTGTTCAAGATACATAAATAGCATTAGAATGAAGGAATCAGATCAGAATTCGCATAAAACATGCAAAATACACAAGCTTCTCCGTAGGATCAAATTTCAGGATAACAAATCAAAATAACCCAGAGAAGTTTGCTTTTTGATGTCATCCTAAGTCTTATAATCTCGAGTAGATATTTTCCAGGAACACTTAAAGATGAAAAGGCTTTTGTCCAATATTTAAGCATGGAAGTCTCTTATAAAAGGAAAGAAACTTTGTGTTTGTTGTTGTCAGGGAACTAATCCAGTGGGTTCTAGGAACCCCTCTTGGAAACATGTAAGTTCTTTTTTTTTACTTTTCTGTTGTTTTACCATTATGTTTGATCGAAAGAGGAAAGATATGCGAATATTTTATGATTTTCTACGAATCCAATCGTATAATAATGAGACTTCTCTTATGAATTTTGCATGTGGGGAAAGCTGAGCAAGGACAGTAGTGGCGGTGTGGTAAGCTGAACATGGTACAGTAGTAAATCTTGAAAGTACTTAAAAATCAAGAGGAAAAACAAACTTACTGAAGTGCGACAGCGTTCGAGACAAGAAGGGTGAGAAGGAAGATGATGGGTGCTGTCGGTGGGGCAGAAAGAATCGCCATGAGCCTACGCTGCCACAGCGACATCACACCTCTCGCTACTCAACAGCACAATCTGGTCCTGTGCTGTTGTGCTACTTGAAGCAGACACCAATTCTTACTGGTACTCGGATTTCTCAGAGACCTGCAGGAAAAAAGAACACATACAATTCGGAAACATGTAATGCGTGTAAGTAAACATGTTCAAATGGCTTTTTCCTATTAAATGTTAATGATGACGAAGGGCTAAAGTTAGACTAAAGAGCTATCTATGCTATCTGCTGCTCCACATGCAATTTTATTCGACCTAGTATAAAAAAAACTATATGTATTTTGCGAACTTTTCACGTCTCAAATTTCAAACAATAATAATAAATAACTGAAGAGATGATTATTGCTTTGACGTTCTAATTCTAGCCAATGAAATAAAATGTTTGGTTTTTGTTTGGATCGCATTGCATCGCACCGTCGTTGTGTGTTGTAAATAAAATTTTAACTTTGAGAGGTACACAATAAATTGCTCTTTGAAAGAAAAGTAATAGGGTTTCTTTATTTTCGCTATGAAGAAAGCCACTCCACAAACGAACATCAAATTGTATTTTTTATTAGACAATTGCGATGGTGCAACTTTCCAGGTTTCCTCCAATTCATCACAATTATACGTCTTCCTTCCTGACTATGCAATTTGAAGTTGACAATGCCATACAATGTGTACTCCTACAAGGAACAGTGAAGAACGGATAAACAAATGCAGTAAAAGAAATACTATTTGCGCATATGTCCACCATCATTTCATTATTTTTTCATGAATAGGATTCCGAATCCTCTTGATTGAAGAAGATCTTAGTGTGTTTCCCAATCCAAGGTGGATTGTCGATCATTATCCATCCTTTTAGAACTTACTTTGTTTCAATCCTAAATGATGAAACCTGAGTAATATGACCTGGAAAACATTTAGATGAAAACCATAATCAAATTAAATGACAGAAAATTTTACGATTCGTGAAAGACCTGCTCAAATTTGTGTGTTTACAGGAAATAACGAGAGCAAACATAAAGAGAGGAGGAATAACGAGTTTGGCCCTTAAGGAGAATATCATGCATTTTTTTCTCTTCCATTTGAATTGAATATGCTTCACTCCTCCGTCTTGTTAAATCCTCATCTTTCGTCACGGACATCTACTTCGTCGAACGAACGACATGCAAGAGTGTGCTCAGGAAGGTATTGAATTGGTATTTATTAAGCATCTCATACAATTTATAGAGATCACTTCGACGTAAGGAATCTGTTCGTTTATTCAAATCGAGGAGAACGTGACGCAATTGTAGGAAGTAGGAACTTCTCTTTATCGTAATCCTTCTCGATACCATAAAGTATCGCGAAGCCTACTTACATACTTCAGTGGATTGTGGGTGGTCTTCGACAACTTTTCTTTTTACCCCCTGCCTTAACTTTGAGAGGAGGGCATGTGGATTGTTTAAAAACTAACTGCTTAGAGGGCGACACGCCCCGAAGAGATATGCGAGAGAAACTGGTACCTAAACCAGAGCCAGAGCTACTTTATTTTACGTATGTATACTCAACAGAAACTAAAGAGTAAAAGCTACGTTTTAATATTCTCTATTCGACAATTTAGTTATGTCTTCCTCTGAAAATCACAAGGACAAACCAGCTCACTTAATCAGCATCTGCATAACACAATTATCTAACATTATTAAGGAATTCTCTTGACTTGTTTGAGTTACTTTTGACATGTTCCGACCATGTATGAAATGAAATGAGCAGGGAGACGACAGAGAATTCCACTGAAGTTCAAACAAAGCAATTTCATTATGAAAGGGCGAAAAAAATAGTTGGTGGTATACAATTACTGGATATAGGTATGCATGAAAAACACTCACTCACTTTGGAAGTAGCAATGCGTATTCTGTACTTGTCTTATATGTATGTGTGGCGTATATTCATTCTTTTTAAATTTTTTTCGCCTGTCCATTATCAACTTTACTTTCACTCTAAGACTTGACGCGGCACAAGGCAAGCCAAGACAGATAATAAAATATTTTGTTGTTTTCATCCGAGTTTTTACACTTGCAAACATACATACACGTCTGGGTTGACGTGAGCTTTGTGTACAGCGCTCTCTCCTCCGTCGCTGTCACTACTGAATTTTATAACATGTTGTAGCAGTAGGAAGGGGAAGAAGAATAAGTTAAACAAGTTTCAAAATTCGTTTTCCTTTATCAAGGAGCAAACTTCCCTATTTATTATTATTTATATCGCATTAGAGTTAAAAAGCATGCCTAACGAGCACAAAAGTGGTAAATTAAGGAGAAAGGATGAATCTTTTATTACATAAAAATGTCGCCGTAGTCGCAGCCTTCTTCCTTCTGAGAACTTGAAAAGTTCACGACCTATCTTTTCCCTTTTTTCGGTATCACTAAAGCTCTTCTTCCAGAACAAGCAGCGGAAATTGTGTTTTTTCTCTGTAATTGTAACGTTCTTTCTTTGAGACATACATGGCCGCCGTTCATATGGAGACAAGACAGAAGAACACTACTGCAATAAACTTCTTTACAGCACCATGTGGACCACACAAATATATTTTTTTTCGGGAAGAGCTAAGTTCTTTTCTTTGTTGCTCGAGATACAATGTACCTAGTTAGCTGGGAAGAAGTGTCTTGGAGGCATTATTGCTAGAAACTATCTAAAGTACCTGTGCTCTTCATTACTCGTCATTAATATTATGTAGTTGTATGCGCAAAGACGACGACAAAGCCCCTTCAAGTTTTAAAAGGTTGCTTCCACGAATGTTTTTGTTTCTTTCTCGTGTGCGCAGTTAAGCATCTTATAACATCTTTGCTCGCTTTACTTTTCAGCCCCTGCAGCTTTCTTTTTTTCGAAGCATTTTACTAAATTAAATGATTATGCATGCACACTTTTCCCTAAAAAGTTTGAAAGGTTAACGAAGTTTATAGTTTTAGTACTTCTTCTTCTTTCAAACTTTCCGCTTAGTTTGAACATGAGCGTGCAACACTATTATGGAGTGGTAAGTAGGTAGCGGGACGCAGGAGCAAGAGGGGAATATAATGTAGCTCCGACAAAATGCAATTCAATTTTTACGATCCTAAAAGAATGGATGATAAAAGGCTTAAAATGTATCATTGATTCTTTCACAGACATCGACATCGGTAGAAGCTGAATACGAAACGGGGTGCCTTGCTTTCATTCATTGACTTGATTAACAAGTCCCTAACGCGGGAAAACGTAGTTTCTACTTTTCATAACTGATTTGATTCCGGTAACCGTGCCACAAAGCTTGAAAATTCGAAATGGGAATGGGATTCCGTGGAAGTTATGGATTTTCAAGTGACGAAGAGGATTTTTTGAGCTAACGAGATGATATTATGCCGCCTACTTCAGCTGAGCCTTTCACGCTCAGGGAAAAAGTACAAAAAAGGTTTTTAAAAGGTCTCTCTTTTAAAACTCACGCGTACTCACACTCACCCACTCCCTCCAGCTTGAGAGTTGGTTGTAGTTGTGCGGGTTGGTTTGGTACTCGCGGAAAATTACTTTTTCGCTGACGTTAATTTATCAACTTATCAATGAAAAGCCTCTGCTCCATACATTATCCCGCAAATTGCGAGCAATTAACCATTTCTCTTTTTGAATTACATGCTACTTTTGTAAAGGCATCATCATCGTTTTCTACCCTCCTTTTTCCTCTTGAATATTCATTAGGATGCATGCAAATGTCGCCGATTTCATGCTCAGAAAGCCAGATCGAGTCCACTAGTAGAGCACTTTGAAAATGAGCAACCTAACCACCACCACACACAATTTTCTACACTCACTCTTCCCCTCTTTCATTTCCAGACGGACTGTGTCAAACTAAACTGCAGTACCTGCTATTTTCTTCCTTCGCTGAGCTAATACGTTACCTAGCATAGCATAGCAATAGGAATAGCACGTTTCCATTTTTTTCTTTATCTCGTTAAGCGCAGCCAACCATGGGAATAGCCCTTGCAGCATTGTTAGAGACTTTAATTTCTCCACTCCCATATTATTACTCTCCAGCTCACTCTATACGCTCCCGTGGATGAGTGTACTCGGAACTTGTACATATCTCATTCCTTTTTTCCACCATCTTGCGCGGAAGAATTAACCTGATCATTTATACCTCTGACTGGCTCTATGGCATTCGCATACAGATACAGCCAGGGCTTATCTCACTACATCTCATCTACGTTCCTCTGTACGTGTTTCCCTGACTATGCTTTCTCTAGTAGGGGAAGCGCAATGCAACTAAAATTTTCACTAGCTTCAGGTTACAACGTTTTACAACTAGAATTTCGGCGAAAAAAATATAATTCTTGGCTGCACATTCTGCAACAAGGACGACAGCAACTAGAAGTACAAGGAAAGTGCAATCCGATGGGAGAAAGTCTTAACCCCTTGCTAGTAATTCGGACGGTAAGTTTTTAAAAGTGAAATGAACGAGACATATATGCATGAACTCTGACTATGACTATAGTGGAATTTATCCAATTACGCATATTTTGCACAATGGGTACATATATGTATTGTATAGTATATCTTATCAAGGTAAGGAAGAAAAGTGGAAATTCTCAACTCAACTATGAATTCAGCTAACATGAGGAGTAATCAACTTTACTAAACATATGTATGTTCAACGTCAATAATGTATATCTTTATCGAGGTTGAACTCGAACGCTGGACAAGAATGAAATGAATGGTCTATTTTTTTCTTCACATGCCTATGCATCTATATAAGGTAGATAGTCAGTTAGTTACGAAACAGAGAAATAATTTTAAAGGAAGAGGTTGTAAGCACCAATCCAGGAAAAGATCCTTATTGCCGTGGTCGTTTGGAAAACAAGGCAGTATTTCAGTGAAACAAGGCTGAATGTATCTCTTACGTGATCTTTCCCCATCATAAAATGGTATATATGTAAATAAATAAATAAAAAACCAGTGGACTGCCGGAATGGCCCACAATCATTTGCAGCTTCAAACTGTCTCTATCATCGGTTGCGTCGATTGATCATGTGAATGGTTGGCATGTTTAATTATTGTATTCATACAATTCATCCCAGTGTTGATTAATTAATTCAAATGAACTTATTTTTATTAGTGCTGTAAAATGAAAAGAAAGATCCTCATGACAGGTTTAGAAGATTGCTTAAGATTACGACTTAAATTAGGAAAACGTAATTGAGGGAGAATGGCATGTAGCATGTTTCTTGTTGACTACCTACATGATTTTCCTAAAAATAACATTTGTTAATTTGTTTTTCCACCTGTCGGTTGCATTTCATGAGATAGTGTGTGAACGCTAATAACTTCCACGCAGATTGGAAACCACATACAGGGAAAGTAGTATGTGCAATGTTGAGAAATGCCACTGGTCTTATGTCATCAAAAACGCTAAAAACTAAGGTGAGTGGAACAAAAAAAAGGGTCACGTCAATATTTGCGAAAGCCAAAAATGCGAAAGCAAAAAACGCGAAAGCAAAATATGCGAAGGCAAAATTTGCGAATTCAAAAGGTAAAAAATGCGAAAGTAAATTTCTTAGGTACCCTTGAAACAAGAA
>JAHZNI010001998.1:0-16516 GCA_027744415.1 Seira ritae | reverse complement strand
GATTTTCAACCAAAAATCACTAAATTCAAGCCTAATTACCTATAAACTAGATAACCATTAAGTTCACTTCAATTCACATATTATTTATTTATATTATTACTCATTTCCCTTTTTATTCAGATTATTCTATAATATGCATAGCTGGTGCACCGAGCGCCGCGCCGTATTGAATCTGCGTTAGTACAATAATTGCTGCTGTGCATTCTCTAGAGGTTTTTAAAGTGCACCATTATTACCTCCATTATCATATTCACATTACTTGACTTATCCTCTTTATCTCTCTCCAATCTCTAGAGCCAACAGCAGAGAGTTAGCAGTAATCGTCATCATCAAGTCATCATCATATTCCATAGTCATTTGGACATGATATGCGAAAACAAAAAAAAAACTTTTATCTTTCTGTCTCGCTGCTTCATCTCCCAAGTCCCAACAACAGCAACATGAAAAGTACCGCAAATTCTCAAATTATGGCCCAAGCATCCTGCACTTTATTCCAGATATTCTCTTTTAAAAAAATAAATCGGAACAAAAAATTTCCCTGCCTATCTGCCATATCTATTCATAATATCATTCCATTTCCATTCATGTCTAACATTATAATTCATGCAAAATAATTTGCAACAAAACATGCACAAAATCTTTATTTCTACACGTGTGTTTATTACTGCCATAATGATTTAATAATACTTACATGATGCATTAATTTACAATATTGTTCACTACGTCCCTGATNAAATCTTTATTTCTACACGTGTGTTTATTACTGCCATAATGATTTAATAATACTTACATGATGCATTAATTTACAATATTGTTCACTACGTCCCTGATATTTAAAAATTTACGCTATTATTATTATTAACCTATGCGTATTATGACTATGATTCACTGCTGAGAAGTATTTTGGCTGATGATGATGATTACGAGAGAGAGGAAACGTACTCTTTTTGTAGGCATTTTTGCCAAATATCTAAATCCTAACACAACAGAAGAAACTATCCATAGTCTGTAGCGATATCCATAATATTATATTATCCTCTCTGTGTCCTTCGACTCACGAAGTCTCGAAAGAGAAACGTGTGTGATATGTACACAACACATCTGTAAAAAGTGCATTTTGATCATTCATTGAATCATTGCACACTACTACATTCATTATTGCATTGTTACTAGATTTATATTTTTTCGTCCAATGAGTCTACTACGTGTGCATTTTTCATTAAGTTTGTTTATTCTCCTGTTATGATAGACTAATTTTTATTGCTATTATTGATCATTCATTCAGTCTTCACGTTTTTCCCTTTTATGTGCTCGTGCTAGGGTATAATTACGCTAAGCCACAGAGCACAAAGGCTATTTAACGAAATAAAACTTTTTTTTGGCATGATTGAAAAAAAATAAATTACTACAGTGCAGTCTAATTTTTTTGGATCGCATCGGAAAGGCTGATTTTAGAAACAAGACTAATTTGTAATTTTTTTGAAGAATCTTCCTTGAAAAAACACGGTCGCGACGACGTGATCGTGATAGATCTTTTTTATTGCGTTTTTATTAGTAGGACATAAAGAGTGATTGAACATTTAATAAAAAAGGAAGAAATTGCCCGTGGTCTATCTGGTTTGCTGTGTGTATTAATAGCTGAACTAGTGAATGCGTAATTATATTATTAAGTAGTTCTGCACTTTTAATTGGGACGAGGCAGAGGTGGATCACATCGACTCTTTGCCTTGGTCAAAGTCAAACCGATTTTACGGGACGGGAGTGGGACAATTGTTCCTAATTTAGGGAAAGAATTGCCAACTTAGTTTGGCTATTTTTAGCTATATCTGAGAACCAAACTTAGCGGGCGTTAGGAACAGCGCTGATTTAATTTTATTATTTCTCCCGTGTGAAGCAATGTATTATTAGTCACTTCTCTCAGTGACTAAAATAATACCTAACAAAAGGAAAACGTAAAGCAATAATAATAACGTCATCAATATAGGTTTAAACAGCAAGAGTACAATTGGTAGTTCCTAGCAGCTTATTCTCCGCAAATAATTGTAGCTGTTGAACTTTCAAAGAAATATATATCCGTTGGACAGATCAACGTTCATTCAGTGTAACCGTAACCCAGTGTCTCATGGTCTTCTTGAGTGAGTTTTTTAACGTTTCCTCCTGGCCTGTTCGTAGTGAGATTAGTACATCAATACTTCGATTTGATGTGTTCGTTTCTTTAAATGTGACAGGTTTCCATAAGCGAAAAGTTTTAGTAAATTAGCAAGCACTGAAAGTAGTCTCCAGACTCCAGGAGTTTTTCATAAAATCGAAACGAAATTCAAAAGATGGACAGAGGAAATGAGGTGGAGGTGATGCGCCTTCCTCCAAGGTCAGAGTCAGATCCTGGCTATCTGAGGGACGGAGTGAAGAAATCGAAGGACATGCCTAGATTGTACGTGGCCAGCGGCGATAGTGACAACGAAAATTTTGAGGATGCCAGTGATGAGGATGATAGTTATCCTTTACACAAAGCAGCGTTTAAAGGGGATATGGTGGAGCTAATGAGATTGCTGAGGAAAGGATGTGATATCGCGCAAAAGGATATACATGGTAAGAATACGAAGGAACGCCCTCCCTCTATCTATAAATCTATTCATCTTTTTCATTCATGATTAATTATTTGCAGTGGAATATTTGTAAAACTAATTAGCATGTTGTGTGATCTTTTTTTTCCTTTAGGCAATACGGCACTCCATATTGCTATCATGCTAGGACATACCGGTGAGTTATATTGGCATTTAATTGTTATTGAATGGATTTTGATGGTTAGAGACATAGAATAACTAATAATGATGGCTAGATAAGATGCTGAACTGAAGGTTTCGTGATCTTTGTTGCAGATTGTGCTATGTTACTGCTAAACCATGGTGCTCCAGTTAAGGCAAAGAATTTAAAGGGTTGGAGTAGTCTAGCGGAGGCCGTCAGTTATGGCGATAGATACATGAGTTAGTCACTTTTAATTTAAATGAATAATGAACAAGTTTTGCCTCTGATGATTAATTATGAATAAATTAATAATAATTTAATTTACTACATATACATCTTATTTGTAGTCACAATGGTCCTGAATAGATCGCGATCACAGTTGAAGGAACAGATGCAGTCACGTCGACCTCACATTATAAAAGCGTTGGAACGTATTCAAGATTTTTACATGGAGCTCAGATGGGATTTTCAAAGCTGGGGTATATTCACTGTCCAGACTTTCTTAGTAACATTTGTATACTTTAAATGAATCATTTTTATTTTTGTATGATTTTCAACATAATGCAAACGGGTTAAAAAATGGAACTAATTCAAGTAATTCTTCTGCGCTCGTGGTGATGGATAATGAAATGAAATCTTATCAAGTGATATCGCACAAAGTGAGACATGGAATGAAATATTGACTCAATCCGACATTCAGTTTGACTACTTTTTCAAACTTATATTTTTACTCGTCCAGACTTCCGACACGCAAATCGAGGAGGATGTCAATCTTCTGATGGGGAGTGATATAGTGGTGGCGCAACTTGTGACCAAAGATGTGGAATTTATTCGATCTCAGTCTGGCTGGTTCTTCCGCGAAGACAAACGCGAAACAATTGGATCTTTCCAAGCTGATGTCTACTCTGTTCAAGGAATATGCTTAGAAACGAAAAAGCGACGAGAACATCTTTCTGAAGCTGATTTAGCCAGGAACAAGGAACCTGTATTTGAAACGCTTGCCAAGCAAAGCGATAATAAACCAGGACCCGATACAGTCCAGGTAAGTACCTATTATTTCATGCAACGAATTACTTAATTATGTAAGCCTTATGTGACTATTAAATATCACATTATATTGAAGGGATGTGATAAACCATCATATCTTATGGACCGACGTTCTTTGACACCTCCACCGCCATGTGAAACCACTTGGGAGGATTATATAAAAGCAAAACCCGGGGAAAATCCACATTTGGGACGTCCGCTCAACTCTAAAGTGTCCTCAAAAGCATTCAAAGCAACTTTGGCAATGGTAAATATGGTGGATCGAATCAATTCTCAAATTCTTTGCTCTTTACATTTCATGCTGTTACTCTCACTTTTTTATTTTCCTTATGTAGAGTGAAGATTTCCCGATGACTGTTGAAATGCTGCTAAACATTTTAGAGGTTGTGACCCCCTTTAAACATTTGAAGAAGCTCAGAGAGTTTGTAGAAATGAAATTACCACCGGGGTTTCCAGTTAAAATCGGTAAATCATATTGTGCTGATTTAATGAATATAATTTAATCTGAATCAATTTATTTTATTATTTATTTATCAAAATCTAAGAATTTGGAGCAATTAAATTATATATTCGTTATTTTTTACAACCTTTTCAGAAATTCCCATACTGCCTACTATCACAGCTAAGATTACATTCCAGGAATTTGCCTTCCGCGATGATCTAAAAGAAGAGTTTTTCCAAGTTCCTCCAAATTATACTGAAAGCACTGATCGATTCTCTGGTTTTTAAGCCATCCATTTAAACGATTCAACAGTTATTTTACCATTCACCTTATGAATTTGTGCTGTCTTCAGTTTATTAAATCAGTCTCTTATCTTTCTGCTGTAATCAAGAAACTATCAAGCGTAGAGTCGGCTTCTAAAGCAGCACGGATGATACATAGGAATGTAATTGAAAGTTTTGTTTGTATCGAACAAAAATTGTTTTCCTCGCTTAAGGTGCTAGTGCACATGCATTATCTTCATCTTCATCTCTGCTTAATTCACTGTAAGGTTAAGTTAAACATTTATGAGTACCTAGTCAATCGAAATGGGCGTTAAAAGGATGACAAACGAGAATGAGAATGCTAACGCTTTCAATTCAAATTGAAACCAAGTTCCAGAATCCGTTGGTAATATTGCGTCACATTGCAATAATTATAGGGGAAACATTACATGAGTTGTAATCAAAGAAAAAGTGGACCGAACTGAATCAAGATTGATCTAATCTAGACTAGATAATTCAATTCAATCAGAACCTGTTTGTTGAATGATCCTTCATGACATGTTCCAGTATTGCTGTAGCTGTAACTACTGAGTTTTGTTAAACGAGGTGAAGACGCTATCGTCACTGTCACTGTCTTTTATTTAAGAAAACCGTGTGCAGTATATGTATGTACACATCTTATTGTCTGTTTAAATTATACTATATGCTAAATTGAGCTTCAATCGAACTGAGTAATTCACTCCTGTTGATTTTTCTTTGTATTTTTCTCTACTTATACCTAGTAGCTTTTACTCTAAATGCAGCTGAATGAGAATATGTATTCGAAATGCGAAAAGTATATACTTGAAATGTTTAAGTCGAACCAAAGCCAGAGAGATTTCTGTTATGTAAAATGTATTTATCGATGACTGGTGTCAGAAATTATTATGTTTATTCAAATAATAACTAACGTTTCGTTAGTTTATTAATTTAATTAGATTTCTCTTGAGGTCATATCCATATTTTATCAACCCATACAAATTTCAAAATCACCATAAAAAATAACCATTTTTGAGTAAGAACCACTTGAAATCGAATCTGAACTAACAATATTAACAGTTATAATCATAATCATGAAATTGATAACATAACTAAAAAAGTATATATGAACCAAATGATACGCTAGTATTAGTTCACTTTTAACGATATCTAACAATATTATGTAACGTATTTATGTGTGTTAACGAAGCGAGTCTAGACTACCTACACTGCGTCCCGCATCTTAAACAATCTCGTCATTATATCCGTCATCTAAATCGTCCGTGATTTTACCAAAAACACAAAAAAGTCGATGACATTCACAACGATGCAATCATGGCGTTTTTACCGATTTACAATTTACAGAATCATGAAACTGTGAATAACGAAACAGATTTCCAACTTCATAAATAAACTTCTTTAAAACAGGAACCTGGAATGATAATGGATCCATTTAAAATTTATAGTAATGTAGGGCAAAAACGTATACAAATTACCTAAAAATGTAGTGCTCATCACATGCAGCAAATCGCATTGCGTCAAATAGAAAAATTTACCCGAAAGAACTTAAATATAAACAATATTTCCAGCCCAGTTTTATTCCAAACGGCAATATGCTCCTCGGGCCATACTCCACCCCAAATCTACTCACATAATTGAAGTACTAATCGATCCAATGATGCTCAGTTAAATTACACTTGATTTAGGGTAGGTCTAGTAAAAGCCTTTTCACACTTGATCATCGCCATTCACGCAGTAAAATAAAACTTTTTTGTAATACACATTTATGTAAGTAATACTACCAATGACTAATATTTTAGCGTAAAGTAATAAAATTATAACTGGCTTGTTTGACGACAGTGATTACGTTATTAGATCGAGATCATGGTGAATTGGAACAAAGCTAGAGCTATTGTATTATTAACATAAGTTTATTGTTTGCTGTGCTGAAAGAAGTCAGAAGTGTTGGAATTGATAATGAACGGTGTGATTGTTAAAGTGGGATGTAGTGACGGATTTATTAAATGTATGCATTCGTAAGTACTGAACTGCTGCGAAAGATTATATAAAATTATCACGAAATTAATCCTGCTGTTATATTGAAAAGTTCATTTTATACGCCTAGTTATATTATTCTATAGGTACTGGATATTGGGACAAAAAGTCTACGAATTTATGGCTTGGTAAAGCTAACGGAAGAACAAACGTAAAGTAATTTATCTAATGCTTATAATTATTCTGTAAGTATTGGCTAAAAATTGACGCATTTTAAAAATTGTTAACGCTGCGAAGTTCGCTTGGACCTTAACGGAGTACCTTTCAAACTTAATGAAAGGATAGAATAAGACCCGTCATCGTCATTATTTGTTAAGATTGCGTAAAGAAAGTTACCAATATATAGGGAAATGGAATTAAGATGTGCTAATCGAAATAATTAAGTTTAAAAATATTTGTAAGAATTGTCCTAAAACATTCTGTTTTGTTCATTTTTTGTAAGTTTGATGATACGATCGATGTAGAGGATTTAAATGATCTTTGCAGCAAACATCGACAGAGAGGGTAATTTAAAGCTAAACTATTGAAAGTGCCACACGCTAAAAAAATCAGCTCTTCATCAAATAGTATTTTTAGTCCCAGAAAAATTTCTTCAGTTATTTCTTTCTAGCTAGGGACGTATGCTCTAAAAGTGATTGTGAATCACGCATTTCATGCAGTGATAATGAAACCATAAACGAGTAAATGGGTAAAGGAAAAAATATAAAAAGAATAATAATAATTTTGAATGTATGAGCGATGATATGTAAAATTTAATGGATGGTATCATGTTGACTATGTTATACCACAGGAATTCAGTAATAAAATGAAAAATACCAGTGAGCTACTTATATAAATAAAAATAAATGAAAACGCCGGTGTTTATGGCGTCAATTTATTTAAAATGCATGATACACTTTATGTCGTTATAATCTTGTGTTCAATCCAACACGACTGACGCATACTTCTTTCCGTAGCGCAAGTTGAAAAGATTGTTGGGATTCATGATCTATGACTTGACCGTTGGCTTCTAAAAATAATAATCGAGTAGAGAAAATTCAATAATTTTTCAGAGTTCGCAATGGCCTTGACCTAGCTCAAAAATTGACATTTAAGCTCAAGAGTTGAGGGTTTGGAAATTTTCTCTAAATGTTCTACCATTGCTAGATTCGAAGAAACTTTGAAGATGTAAAGAAAACATATATGTAGGTACCGATTTCCATACACCTAATGTCACTTCTACAAAATTGAATATGATATTGATTTTTAAATAATATGCATGTTCCGCAGTTCGTCGTAAAATCAAAAACGTTATATATCCATGAATATTCCTATATTATTTGGGTTAGATGAGATAACCTACGTGCTAGAAATTTTAGATTTATTGCGTAATAAACGAGTTGAAATGTACCTTATGCGATATGATATGGCCAACGCAACATTATCATCTAAATTTCTATGCATATCCATATGTTTCGGTATCAATAGAATGACGGCTTAGATGGAATAAGTGGGACGAAAATCAATGATCGTGTTTTAATTATTGATTAATGCAGCAATTATTACTATAATAATGTGACGAGGTCATGCATTTGGTAACAACAAAGATTGCAAGTGTGCTGTCTGTGTTGTACAGGATTGATTGAATCTCTCTTTTAGACAAGTTATGTTGTATCTCTTGCTGTTTTGTGGAGTAATTACGATCATTGGCTTTAATCTCGCATTAGCATGAGCTCATTGTACATAAATATTAATTATTATAATAATGCGGTGCAAAAAAGTAAGCAGGAAAAGACAAGGATTTGAGACGATAAATCGATTGACATAAAAATTTGGGAGAAAGTAACTGGGGCATTGTGACATTTTTTCATGGTTTCCTGTAATATGCTTGACTAGTCAATACTGCTTTAATTAGGTAATTTCGTTTTTGGAGCCTACGACAATTACGATTTGCTGTCTTATGTGTATTAAATGTTATGTAAGCGTCATGTCCTTATTTCGTTGACTAATATTTTTTGAAACCCTGGCCATGAAGTAATTCAACACAATTACGTTAAATGCGTCTCTCATTAATTATTCGGAACAATGGCAAGCAATGACAATTTTTGTTATTCACAGTTTCAAACAGGCTTCGCGAGCATCACGCCGAAGCCTTCAGCCAATTCGACAGTTTAAAGGAAGAGTGTAAGTTGAAGACCAACCTAGCTTACCGATTTCCAATAAAAGGTCACCAAAAGACCTTTGAGACATAGGTATCTAGTGGACATCAGTCTGAATGAATGAGACGGGATACCCCATTCATTTACAATACCAATTCAAGTTGTGTTGTAGTTGATGCATTGAAGCTAAACAAAATCGTTGCTGCTGCTAAACAAAAAAAATTGCTGGACAAAGAGCTTTTGCATCAACGAGATGGAAACTGTGCGGTGAACATATTCGTCAGGAAAATTTTGTTTAGGAAATCTCCGACATCATCAACGCAAATTAGTAAGTTACAAATTTAAGCTAAAGTACTTCTTTGCAAATTTGTTTTTCCAATTTACTTAGTAAATGTCATGCCTTATCATGTCCAGTCAATGTCATCGATTGATTAGTTATGGAAATCACAGTTTCCTTGTAAGGTCTTAAAAACAAAAACAAGAATTGACGCATGCTGAACTTCACTGAATACAAATGTATTGATTGGGTAGACTAGACAAATTGACGCAAATGAAATATAATTTTTCAATGCATATTGGGCTTCCTGGCAGTGAATTAAATTAACCAAAATTTTAAAAATTTTCAACTTACAGAAATATATTTTTAACTTTGAATCAATGCGTGATTGAATAACGATTACTCTGGAAAATTAGCTATGCGTTATCGTTAATATCATGAGTCATGAGCCTGTTGAACTCTTACAAAGCTAACCTGGGAAGATATATATACATGCAAGTAAAAGCTGACCTTAGGCTTGTTGTGCAATAGCGAAACACGAAACACTCCTTGGTTCCAACTCCTGATTAGATTATAGACATTAGACATCATAGAAATTAAGGTACATGACCTAGTCATGATAAATGCACACCATAATTTTAATTGCCACTAAATACATAAATACTCACTGGTTTTGTCATGCAATTTATTTCATTAGCAAAAGTGACTGGACAATGAATTTTATTTCTTGAGCTGGAAAACATAAAATTGACGCTCATGCCGCGCCCACGTACATTTCAGGTGCCAAAGTCCGATCAATTTTTAATTTTGTTATTTTAGCCACAGTTATTACACTTATAGTTATAATCAAGTTTTCTTACGCTTTGCAGTCGTGACAGGTCAAAAGTCTCATTCAAAATTAGTACATATATCTAAGAAATATTCCTGCAGAAGTTCTATTAATTAAAATCGTTTGTCATATATGAGTCATAGCCATAAATCACGAATCACGTTCATTATCTTTCTGTATTAAAAGGTGATAGATATGATGGTAATGATAACGCGATAAAGTTTTTCGCAGAAACAGAGTTTAAAAACCATCAAACTTAATTTGATCTTGAATCATAAAAAGATGGGATTAAACAGTTCTGAAGGCAGTATCTTATATTCTCGATGTCATAATCAACGACGAGTATGTAGCAAAATCTCCTTGACTTGTGTAGTTATGACCAAAAATCTTTGACAATTTTATCTCAGAAGATTTTAAGACATGATTTGCTCATGGCGATGGTCGTGGGTAAATTTGAAAACTTGAGCTTTGTTCCGCAAATATTATTCGTGTGGTTGCATAAAGCATGAAACTTTCCCTAATTTAATTGATCTTGTAGAGGCATTTTGAAATCCGACCCGACGTTTTTCCTAAAAGTAGAGTTCAACATTAAGGGTTGACTGGTTGATAGCCTTTTCCTAAGAAAAATGTAAGGGATACTATAGGAGATACTAAGACTAAAGTAGAATGTAATGTAGACTGGCAGTTGCCAGTCTGAAATTTAAACCCTAGGCCTTGCAGTCAATCTAAAACTTAATCAATTGCATAATACACATAAATCGTTTAAATATAGGTTGACAGCTTACGGTTTACTGTTTGTTCACAAGAAGCATGTATTAGTGCATCAGGAGAACGAGTTTCGTCACTTTAAATTAGATTCATAGTAGTCAAACCTTTTGTTTCAACTCGAACTCGATCAGCCTGACCGACAAAGCAATATCGAAAACATTCGTAATAAAGATGACGATGATTCTAGAATTGTCGAATGCGCAAAACCATAGTCGGATAACTGGTTGTATGTACTTATCACTGACGTAAAATTAATTCTACGAACAGTGCTGAGACAGCATATGAGCATTTTTTTTCATAACATTTTTGTTCTTATTCAAAAACGACTTATTAAAAAAGAGATGATTATTATTACGAATTTATTAAAGGATAGGTCGATGGATATGTACTAAATGTTAAAATTACTTGCATATTACAAGCGACCGTAAATCCCAATTGCAGGTACATGCAATTGGAGTCATTTGCAACAAAGCTTTCATCCTACAGTCACACTTTCTTTTTAAAATTGCACCCAATAGAAATGCATCACCTAATATCTAATTTCTTACATAAACAGTAATACTGATAAATTGATAATATGTAGCAATAATACCCACTTTCTACGAATCCACAGACAAGAATCTAAATGATCTCCTCACCTACAACTGCAACTGCAGTGCAGCAGTTCACATGCCTTGCCCATTCTTCATTTTTTGTTAAATATCTGATTTGACATTGTTCAAGATCAGAGATCAAGCAGTTTAATGAAGGATAAAAAAATGAAGAATTGTGTTCCTAAATCTGGTTATTTTTTACAAGTCGTCAGTCTTTCTTTGTCTATTACACGAAAATTGAAACGCTGAAATGAACACAAACGAGTTTTCAGTTTTCTCTAGTTTTTGTTATTCGAAAAAGAAATCACTGCAGAAGCGTAGTGGCAGCAAACGACTGCGCTGGTCTTAATAATCAACTGATCACCGTCATCATCATCATTATTTTTTCATATTGGTTATTGGTTGCAGTACGTACAATTATTTGTTTAAAAAGTTTGCTATGTAGTTAGTAGTTAGGCGCATGACAATATGCAATACATTTAATTGTCCTGTTCTCCCCGCAATTTTTTAAAAATGATTTCATTTGAAGTTCATTCGAGGGTTGCCTCTAAGATGAACGCACCATAAGTCCCTGTCTTCTTTACCGTTCTTCAAGTATGTGTTTTAGAAAATCTGAAAACTTGTTACATATTACCAGTAATTCAAAGCCGCCCCAAACACGGAAGAACATAGTTTATCTTTTCGTTTTGAGAAAAAAAGTTAATACTTACTTAACTCAGTCTCACTGAAATTCTAGCGCACAACAATTTGAGTTTATTCTAGTCCTTTAAAACTTTTCCTCGAGTAAATTGTAAGAGTGCCAGTGAGCTTCTTACGTCAAAGAATAATGGGGCTTTAATTGCCCCAAAGAAAAACAAAGATTTTCTCTCGTTTAAACGGTTTGATTCTCAATTCTGATCTCGTGAACACAAAAAAGTAATCCACGCATCTACAATATCATGCCTATCTAATAATTTATTTCACCTCACGAAAGACTGCATTTAACACAAAGTGCCGATCCAGATCCAGCATAATTGTTGTTTTTAAATGTACATTATCCGAGGTAAGTATCACACCAGAATTTAAATTATATAAAAAGCCAATATCTGAAATCTAAACTGAAAAGGTTCATTTGGTATAGAAGGTACTAGCAACCATCACTTACACTTTCATACCAAGATAGGCATGTATGTAATATGTAATTCACGCACTTTATGAGTCAGCAAACTCACTTAGGCTAAAGGTTAATGTGCATGCAATTAGAGAGATTTCATTGATACAGCAAATTTCACCTGGACAAATACAATACAATGCAAGGGAAAACCAGACTAAGATAATGGAAAGGTTTTAGTGGCAATGGCACACGTTCAATAGACTTTCTACATAAATAATTCACACGCACTCACGTTAGCCTGATTGTTTTGTTAGAATCATTAAAAAACTTTCCTAATCCAAGGACATCCGTATCGATAAAACAGCAATCATTGAGACCTAAGTCAAAATTAAAGGAACTGCTTGATGATTTAGGAGAATTTTCAATGAAATGATGGAAAAAGATTTGCATTTAAAAGAGGAGGTTGGTGGGAGCTCCAATTATTGTTCAGTCACAGCCGAAACGACACATTACAGTTATAGTTTCCATCTTCCATGAATTTTGCAGAAAATCTCAATTTTAGGTTTTAGAAATTGGACGTACTAGCAGTATTGTTGCAGAGACTTAAATTTATAGGACTTCATGAAACAGGTATGTTATCTCTTTGTTCCTTAAAGTAAATTAAGACTTCGGGAAAGGTCGATCTATTTTTACTGTGCTAAAGACTAATATGCAAAAATTTGTCTTGACCTTTCGGTCTCAAATTCTTTCGAAAACTGACCCAACATATATGCAATCGAGGTCCCTGATTACGAATCTGGTTATGATTACGAATGAAAACTTTTAATGGCAAGATCGACATTTTATGTTGGCGAGAAACGCAGTACAATGGGAAGCCGTGAAATGTTCATGACAGTTTTTAAAAGTTTTCAAATAGTGCTTTAATGCATTGTAAATTATAACCAATTTTAAGTGTCTGGTACCGTACTGGACCCGCACTCGGCCTATATACTGGCAAGAATGTTTACGTGATTGCTCATCTTGCCAATGCAATACTCTGGAAAACTGTCATATACTCCTATCTTATGTCTCCGCTCATACCTCAGTTGGATCTTGTCTTTGTGCAGAGAGACAAGAAAAAAATCATGTTCATCTCATCTCTCCCCTGGAACAAATTAGGCTTATCCAATTTTGGAAATTTGGCTTTTGTTGGATTTAGTTTTTGGATTTAGACTGTCAGCTCAGGTATTCATACTAAAACGGCTTGGGTTCGGTTTACTCACGAATAATGTTATGCCGAGGATGGTTTTGAGCAAGACTAACTTTTTGTGTTGTAAAATCACTCAGAATCAAAATAAAAAATGTGTTTCCTTTTTTCTACAGATAGCGGTGGTGACATCATCGGAAACTTGCCAACAGTGAACAAAATCAATTTAGAGTTTAGGGCTTTCATTTTTGGATAAGTTTTTAAATCATGGCTTCCTCCAAAATGGTAGCCATTTATGCATACGCTTCTATAGCGTTAGCAGTTTGCCCCGTGATATTCTCAGGTAAGCTAACTTATGAAGTTATTCAGTTCATCCAAGTATTCTAATGATCAGGCAAAGTGAATCATGGTTTTCTTAATTGCAGCCCCAGCCCCGCCGCAGAGTTGTGCCGCTCCTGTATGCAGTGGAAGTAAGTATCTCTTTTCTTCTCATTCGATTTTAACTGCATTGTTTCAACTATAAAACATCTCTCTTGCACGGGCATAATTTTAAACATGAAACATTTGTATTATATGCGATAGATCATGCATTCTCTAGAGGTTATGGTGTCAAATCATTTTCGTCAACAACACCAGTAACTAAATCTGACTGACATAATGACGCTAATGTACCTATGATATGGATGTTTTTTTTTAATTTGGAAGAAAAATGTAAACTGGTTCAATGCATTTGGTCGAAGTTATTAATATTATTTGTTCAGTAATGTTCCAAAAATAGCCAGTTATCTTTTATCTTGTTGGCAACTCACAAAGCACCCATTTTCATTAAACGGTTATGAAGAAAAAGGTGTGACTAACTCTTCGAAGCAAATAATCAAAGTCCAAGAACGGTTGAGATCATCATTACAATTTTTTGTTTTTTTCTGAAGAAAACAGGAACGAAATCGTTTTCATCACTTTGTCTTATAAAAATAAAAAAATGAAGGCTAGGTGTTGACACTACTTTTTAATTGATCTTAAATCTTAAAATATTATATATTAATTCCGTGACTCATGTCTAACTTGAGATATTGATGCTCATTTATCTTTTGGCTTGCTTTAGATAATTTGATCTTGAATCAAATTTTCTTACATAACTGAATTCCAGTTTTTTGCTGTTCATTAAAAATGAATAGCCAATTCACTAGCCATAATTAATTTAAAGCAAAATCGAAGCATGCTTGGTGTAAGCTTTGACACTAATACCAATCCTCTCCTTCAATAGTGTAATGTCAACCGAAATGCTCTGAACGTATCTGCATCATACCAATTTTAATCAGCTTTTAAATGTAAAACATGCTCATTCAATTCTGACCTTGTAAAATTTTTGGAAAATTTGGATTTTATTGGAGTAGGTCGGTTCAACTGCAAGTCCTGGAATTAATTGCGAAAGAAAGCGTAATGCATGAATTTTAGAGAATTATAGGGTAAAACTAGTGCTAAAAACTCGATGCATATAAAGTTCACGATGAAATCTTGTTGACATCAGATTTATTTAAGCTACGGAGAGTCACCCGATTTTGTGTTATTAGGTAAGTAGATTGACTAACGCCGGCGCTATCAATCTATTTCGAACAGACACTATTGATTTCAATAATATGAGCATTAATTTGTGAAGAAAAGCACGAAGGTATTAGTGTCATATCGGCATACGAAAATAGGAACAAGTCTAGCACCAACTTCAGGTTTTACCTAGGAAAAATTACTACCTCCATCAGATTGGTCACATGAATCAAAAACGGGTTTATAATATCGAGCTACCTTTAAAAAGTCATTAATCCCATTTTGATTTTGTAATTCCTTCGCTAAACATGAAAGAAATTTAAGATGATCACGGGCTTTCAAACTGATTGACATGCTTCAGTTTGGTGAAGATATCACCTATCTCGTTTATTATCATCTCATGTAGATTAGAAGCTTCAAGAATGATTATAATTAAATTCGAAGAAAAATAGGTTGACAAGAAATATGTGTTGAATAATAAATAAATAAATTGTAATTTATATTTCCATTTTGTCGTTTTACAGAATCCTCTTCAGTATCCTTTGAAGAAGGAAAAACTTATATATATAATTTTGAAACTGAGGTTATAACGAAAGTAGTTGGATCTTCGGATGACAGTAATCAAATCAAGGTTAAGGGCCAAGCAGCTATTGCCGCACAATCAGCTTGCGACTTAGTGCTGACCATCAAGCAAATCGCGATTAGCGGTTCACAGGTGCTTAAAAGTTACCTTTCATGAAGAGCTAGTATGTTATCTGAAGAGATTTATGTATTTCAGAGTTAAACTTTAGCATTTTCTTGTTCCCGCAGCCAATCAGCAAAGTGACCGACATTGAAGGGTCATCAATTCGCTTTGGCTACAACGACGGGCAGATTGATAACGTCTGTGTCTCTGATGATGACCCCGCATGGTCTGCAAACATCAAGAGGGCAATTGTTTCCATGCTTGGAAATAGTGCGCTCAACGGAGAAACTGAGACGATTGAGGTGAATGAGACTTCGGAGAAAGGAAAAAATTATTTATGATAAGACGAATCAAAGATGACATGTTTGATCTTCCTAATATTGTTTTTAGACTGACATTAATGGAAAATGTAGAACAATTCATGAGCATTCTGGAAACAAGCACATAAAATCAAAGGACTTGAATGAGTGTGAGAACAGAGATGGAGGCATGACTAATGTTTTTGGAGTACCATACTCAGCACCATCTGTGAGTGGAAAACTGTGAAAATCGATGATGAAATTGATATATTATTATTTTAAATCAGTTTTTCATGGCAGAAATTTTATTGTTTAGAAATATCACTCAATTCCCCTCTTCAACTCTCTCTTGACCTGCACCCAAGAACTTGGAAAGGGAGTCATTCAAAATGTTGAATGCAAGGAAGTTCACTCGCTCGAAGTCATTCAAACTTCAGGAGTTCGCTCAGACATCAAATCGACTCTCAGTTTGGCCAACATTCAGGCTGGAGTGGAGCAAGGTCATGCCACAAACGAGAAATCTTGCCTTCTTTACG
>JAHZNI010001997.1:0-14165 GCA_027744415.1 Seira ritae | reverse complement strand
AAAACTAATATTTTGTCAATGTATATTTTGTTGTTCATAGGGAATGTATGGAAGGGAGGTCAGCCGTCACTCCGATTATTAGTATCGGACGTGCCAAAACATGGTTGGTTGAGTGAGGCGGACGAGAGGAGGCTTCGACCAGGAGCGGAGATTTCGCCATCACTTCTCTCGAGTGCACTCAGCTACTATCACGATGATTCCGAGACAACTCAGGACCAAGTGGGCTTTTCCCTTTGGCTTTGGACGATGACAACAGGCATCTCCACTTCTACGGCAATCGTATCAACAAATAATGTTACTCTGACAGCCTCATCATCTGCAGAGGATGGATGGCCACTAGGAGGAGGAGGAGGGGATGATGGATTTAGTGAAACATCCACGTGGCTTCTTAACATCACGCTCCCAATCCAAATCATCCCAATCAATGACCAACCTTTTGTTGTCGCGACTCCTAAAATGCCGATCGCAGCCGTGGTTCAGGTAAAAGCGATGCTCACAATGCAACTTCAGATTTTTTCTCCTTTTATAAGTACTTATGTTTCTACTGTACTTCTGAGAAGTGAGTTTAATCCTTCTTACGACAAGAGGAAAATGTTGCAATCAAGTAGTAATGACATAGACTAGACGTTTCCTTTCACGTGTATTTTATATTTTTATATGAATTTTTTTCAGTTTAATAATAGTAAATATACTGTGCGTGTGTCTTTTCCCCCTAAAAATATGGTAAAATATATATCTATCTGCTTGTTCATTACCAGGAACATTGGAGAAAGCTGACGAGGAACGATTTGCTAACGACAGATCCTGACACTCCCCCAGCTCACATTGTCTACGATGTGACGAAAATTTCACATGGTCGCTTTGTGCTCTTGTCTAATCCTTCAGCGATGAGTTCGTTGTCATCATCCTCCTCCTCTTCTTCTTCCTCAGCTCAGCAATCTTTGATTCCAGTGCCGTCATCATCATCATCAAGCATGATGAGTGGAATCAACCCGTCATCCACCAGGATCAGTATGAATGAGCTCGACAATGTAAAGGACTACGCATCGACTACTCGATTTTCTCAGGTAGAGAAAGAGAATAAATGACATGGGTAGATCCTTTCTTTTCGTCTGGATGATAAATTAGATTTGGTGATTGGTCTATTTAAGCCTTTTCCTTCTACCAGTACTACTTCTACTGCAGTAGATACCATCGTGGTCGTCGTATCATTTCACTCAAAAAAAATTGGAAGATCAGTTTTTTGTCTTGAAAGAAAACAAATGAGTTTTTTCCACAGCATTCAGCACATTCTTCACTGCACTCTATTCTCTCTTTTTTGATAGGCGGACATTGACGCTGGTAATGTGGTGCTGATGCATACAGGCCCTGTAGCTCCAGTAATTGCAAATTTAAAAGTGTCAGATGGCGAGCATCCAGCAGGATCAATCATTCTCAATGTTCCTGTGCAGCCGCTGACCCTACAAGCTCTGCAATCTCAGTCCAGCCCTATTAGAATACAGCAAGGGAGCAGCATAATGTCATTGTCTCTAGTGAACCTCCATGCTCACACAAATGGTCACGTAACGAGGCTCAGCTACAACGTAACCAGATATCCCCTCCATGGAAAGATTCTACTCAGAGATCGAACCACGACCACTTCTGTCTTTTCTCACTATGAGCTTCTCAGAGGTATGTAATTTCAAATGTCTTCAACATTTTTTTCATGCGATTTCTCCAGATAATGGAACACAAAAGACTTGTACGCCTTTCCGCAACAAAAATGGAAGGCTTCTTTCTCCGGTTATTTCTTTGAGAACTGCTATGTAATAGCAGGACTCGGTTGGCAGGAAAGATAATAATGGAGACTTGAGAGTGGAGAAAGTAAGCAGTAAAAAAGAAATTCGACATGAATTTTCTACCCTTTGCATTTGCGAGGAAGATAATATTTTATATTACATATCTTTATATGAAAAGAAGTAGTAGGTATGTATGTATAGTCTAAAAGGACACGTGAAATCTTCGTCGTGTACTTGTACGCGGTAAATTGATGACAATAAAAAGTTTTTTTCATTGTGACATAAAAAATAGGCGAGCTGTCCTACGTTCAAACGGATGTATCAGTGGCGAACGACTCGTTTGAAGTCTCAGCTCATTTCAACGATCCAGAAATTCATCGGGTGTCAACATCGTGGCTTGTCAACGTCGTTTCTGTTCCTCTGCTGAGGCGGGTCAAGGAAGTGAACTCGTTTATCAAAGGATTTGCAGTTGGTGGGATAGTCGCACCTGGCGAGAATGAATTCTCAGCTTCATATGGGATGCGGACAACGCTCAACCTCGCCGTTCTCGATGCATCTCCTCTTGCAGTAGTGACCGGAGCTAATCCCCTGTATGAAATTCTCCTGCCTCCTAAATTCGGACAGCTGTATAAAATTACACCTCAATTCCACTTCACTGGTAGTGGAAGCAGTTCCAAGCACAACTCCAGATACAGACGGGATGATGATAGTGCAAGGAGGAGGAAGAAGGATGGTGATGAAGAAGAAGATGAAGTGTTGGAAGATGAGGGAGGCCAGCATATTGTGCTTACTCCTGCTGCAATCACAAGCGGTGGTCAGTATGGTCGTGTGGCATCCCGCTTCTCTCATGAAGACATCCGGCGTGGTGCGATAGTCTACTTTCCTGAGATTCAGAGCAATGAAATCATGCCGGTGGTGAGGGGAGCTCAAGCGGATGAATTTATCTTTAAAGTTTTGGCTCCAGGAGTGCAGCCTGCGATAGGGATTGCGAAATTCAATTTGGGGCCTAATCAGTTCTACGATGAGAAGCCTCAAATCATCTCGGATGGATCCACTGACCCAGCGACGAAGAGGTCGCGGCCGACTTCCATCAGAGATCTTACGCTACTTGTCACCCCTCAGTAAGTACATACATATTTAATTTGTTATCTAGTTAAAGTTTGGTATTCAATGTTTCATTGTATTTTTTCTCCTACAGTATGACCAAAGACTCTTTAGTTACGATAGGAGTAATTGTCGTCGCTATTGCCACACTGAGCTTATTTCTTGTGGTGGGAATACGCTGTACTTGCTCAAAGAAGGGCTCTGGTCATCGTCATCATAACCATCATCGGGGAGCAGGACAGGATCGTGGTGGGGGTGCTGGGCAGGATCAGCAAAGGCGAAGGAACTCCAACAACCTCAATAACGGAGGTGGAGATCCGAAAAGTAATGGGATTGGTATTATAGATGCGTATGCCCCATCCACTACTTGTACCATTATAGACCCATGTCAGTCTGATTCTGAAGGTGGTCTCAGGTATGTCCAATCAAAATACGTCGATGTTTAAAAAATATATACCTTATTTATGTGGTGTGTTGGCTCCTCTGCTGTTATTACTACTACTACTATACTACTTGACTATCCATCATTGTGCAGCATTGTTTCTCTATAGACATCATAATAACTAAAAATAAAAAAGTGCGTCAGTTTTAATAAATATTAGTCCCCTTTTACTACTCCCCAAAAAATATCCACAACAAAAGAGTGACTTACGTTGATGCATTTTAACAGTTATTATAAATTACTACTACAACCTTTAATTAAAAAATGAGTGGACTTTTCCCATGACGTGAAGTCATTAAAAACGTACTAGACAACTCTCGTCTCATGTTCCCCCAACTAATCAATACTCGTTTTGTTTTATTACCCCCACTACCTCTACTAATTCATTGACGTGTGTGGTATGGTGTTTGGTCCTTTCAGCGTTGAAAGGATATCAAGTGAGTAACTCCGTCTAAAAAGCCTAAAATACAACATAAATGCATATAATATTTTTTGCACAATTTTTGCCAACAATCTATTTTTTGAACAAATCATATTTTTATCCAAAACAAAGTTCTAATGTTGAAGCATTTTTTTCTTTTCTCTCGCCTTTAATGGCTGTGACAATTGAATTCTAACCACGCTTGTCGTCACACGCTGACAAAAAATGAATCAAGTAACACTCTTCTACTTAAATGCTGCTTAAGTTCCAGTAACATCTCTCTGTCTCTCTATGTATTTCTCTTGTGCCTCTACTCTTGGAGCAAGCATCTATAATCTTTTGATGACCCAGTTGTTTTTTTTTGTACAGAGTTAAATATAATTTAATAAGTTTTAAGCTCACTTACACATAATGTCTCTGGCGTTTAGGGATTTATTAATCATACAAAAAAAATATTTCACATGACAAATATCCTCTTTTTCAAGCAACAACACTAGGAAATTGTATGAATGATGATGAATGCTTGCAAGAGAAAAAAATTCTTGTGTACGAATGAGGAATGAATGACAGTTACTAAACAAAAGAACAACAGTTATACTGACTGACTTTGTGAGCAAAAAAAGTTATTTTGCACAGGTTTTTAGGTTTTTATTCCAACAGTGCTTTGTTCTACTTTCTCTGGGAATGAAATGATGATGAAACACGTATTATCATGGCTATAAACGTTTTTTATGCCAATTATAAAATAGTTAGAAGTATGTATGTATGTAGCAGAATGACTGTGTATTTTACGCATTAATTATACATATATTGTTGAGTAGTTGAAAAGAGCAGTGCAAGCAACGCACAAAAAAATCACATTATTTACATGAGCATAAGTTCTCTTTCATTTAATATCTCTGCTCTTTCCTTCTTTCTCTCTATCTATATTATTATATCTCTCTTACTCTTTCTCTGCTTGTGTTAAATGAAAAGGAATGATTTGTTAAAATTGCTAAATAATGAAAATTAATGATCCATTTTGCAGGCCTCTAATGATGTCTCCACTTTCACCCAGAAGCTCTCGACACAAAACATGCACATCAAGAACAGGCACACTCGCCTCAGACTCGGGCTCCTGGACTAGTTCGGGACTCCGGAATGAGATACCAACACCATCTATCCCTCAATGCAGAGTCACGCCCCTGTGTAACTCTTCAGACTCTGGAGGATACTCAGGAGGCAACTCTCTGCTTATGTGTCCTCTGCTTCCCCCTGGTCCAATTTGTGATACTTTCTCACCGCTCCCTGAAGAAATTGATCCACCGGAACCGTACGGATTCAGCTATGGATCCCTACCTCCGCCACTTGATATCCGAGACTGCCGAGAGGAGGAGACTGTTTTCATGGACTTTCCTCACCACTCCGCTTCCACTTCCACGACTACTACCACCACCACAATGGGTGGCACTCTCAGACCTATCCTCCATAATAAGAATAATGTTAACAGTGTGAGCACCAACACCATGACCTTACCACACCCCGCCGGTCATCATAGAAATAGTCATGTTACTCAAGGTACAAATACTCCCCTAACTGGGGGCAGTGTCATCGGCTCGAGTAGTTGCAATCTCTCATCAACAGGTCAGGGAAGTAATAGTAATAATGCCAACTCAAGTCAGCAAAATTTGGCGGTGGGTACGCTTCGGAGACAGCAGCAGCAGCATCAACAAGGCAAGAATCAGTATTGGGTTTGAGCTACGTCTAGGAAATAGGTTTTTATGGTGGACTTCTCAATGCCGCTTTTTCTACGCGGTCAAAAGTTTTTCAATACAGCACACGCATTTACTACTAAAAATGGGAATACATGTACCTTATCTAGTTTTAGGAAGGGAATTATTGTTAAAGTTGTTGTTTCACAGAAATTTTTAAATAATTTATAACCTTTAATTACCTATCTATGTATGTACGTATACCTTCGCAGTTATTAGCGGTTCTGAGTAGTACTTACTTACATATTGACTAAATGTAATCCGACTAAATAATCAAAGTTTTCTCGCATTTTTTCGAAATGAAATCATTGTCATATTATCTAGCCTGTTTCGAAAACCTTTTTCCGGTAATTGATGATCAACGTAAGAGATCGTGTTAGTTGTAGCTACAATGTAGTCATCTATTGCACTTAAACTGTTTATTTATTCAATTTATAATTTATATTTTCTACAAAGAATAGCATTAATAATAATGTATTCGTATTGTACCCCGCTGAAATATCGCAATTACTACCTACCTACTTATTATTGTTATCAGATTTCACATTGTCTCACTGTAATCAAAACATGGTATAAAACAAGATGATGATGTTGGATGGAAATATATTACATAATATATATAAATATTATGGTGTTTTGGAAAAATGGTTCTATTTACAACACAAAGCATGGGTATTAGTTAAGTGGAAAACAATTTGATTGTGAACATTTTACAATACTAAGGAATTCTTAAATATGAGAATATATGTGTACTACATACTTTGAACTCAATTTATGCAATCAATACTGAATACTGAAAAATCACACCCTTAAAGGGAAAAGTTATAAGGTTAATAGTTAATTATATGAAACAGTACTACATACTTATATATTATGACATGACTAGCGTTAAGATGAAAAGGGAACTTTTTACTACGTCTCTTCCGAAAAAAACTTCACACCGCTTTTGTATAAAAAATATCTGCAAGCAAATCAATAAATGTTTATCGTAAAATTCACAAGACAAAGACAAATACGACTTTCTTTATTTTGTTCTATCCATTTTCTCACTTTCTCTCGTTTCACCGGCTCAGCAATTTCCATGTTTATTATTATCATACAGCAAAACATGAACAATAGATAATAGACAACTATAGTGCTTTGTTGTAAGCCGCTCTTTCGAAAAGATAAAAAAGTAGAAAGCTTGTTTAGAATTCCTTTCTTTTTTATCCTGAGCTATATAGGCTAAAGCTAACTGTAGGAAATCGAAGGGAGCAGGTGAGTTGCTACACACTTATTGACAAGCAAAAGACTTGTGACTTGACTTGCTTATTATCAAGTTCTGCCTTGGCCTTACTATCTGAGGAAGTTTATTGAGCAATATTATTTCAAAAGACTGAACTTTTAAAGAAAAAAATGAAATACATCTTCGTCTTGACTCCATAATTTAGGATGAGGATATTATGTAGGTTGGAAAGCATGTTCATAATATTTTTGTCAGTTAAGCTAGAGCTTGAGCTGTGGGGCTAAATAGGAAGAAGAGAATATTGGATTAAGTTCATTGCACTGTTAAATTGTTGTAACAGCTAGAAGTGTTGTTGTGGTTTGAAGCGCATGAATGCTGAAGCTAAAGGGTGGGGCACATTTTGCTCCTTCCGCTGCGTTTTTTACCACACGTTTACTACATCTGCTATCTCATCATTCGTTATAATTTTTACCTGACACGAAAGCGTCTGCAAACAATATGTGTCAAGATTGTTATCATCATATCAGGATGACTGCGCTCTGGAGCTGGAATATCCTTTATAGCGTGTTTATAGATCGCAACTTTCTCCCGGAAATATAATCCTTTTTATTATGATCACATATAACAGAGTAGATGCTGCAGCTTTTTTCCTTGTTCTATTGTATCAATTTCAACACAGCTATAGATAGATACGCGCTTCCTTATGATCATGAGAAGCATTCAACCATCTTGATAATAGGCCCTGAAACGAAACGTAAATCAATCTGGCATCATCAAAGCTTTCACTCATGAGCTCCGAAATGCTATCTACTACTTTGAAAGATGACCATAGGGCGGACGGGTTGGCGATATACCATTTTTATAAGCACATTATACATTCGACAGACTTTTACGATTCAGGAGGACACTCCTTCCTACCTTCATAAGTACATTAACGACTCTGCGGTTTCTTTTCCATCCGTGAGGCGTATGTGAGTAGGTAAGTACATAATATTTATAAACAGCAGAGAATGGAAAGAGAAAATGGATTATAGAAAAATTGTTCTCTCTCAACTGACTTTATTTTCTGCTTTAACTCACTCAGAGGAAGAAAGGGAATGGTAACGGAGGCATCATCGCACTGTAACCGCCGCCACCGCAGCATTCGCATCTAAACTGGAAAGCCGTTCCTGGCGATGCTGAATAATCATACTTCCGGCTCAATCTGGTCCCTACTTTCTCCGCTTCCGAAAGCTTCTCTATAAACTCATTTAATTCAAAAGTTAAAGCAAGAAAAAAATTGAATGCGAAAAAAACTAAAAATCAAATAAAGGTTCGCCAGTCTGCATTTTTAATTTTTTCTCTCCTTGAATTGCGTTGTGAAAGTGGGCGTAGGAACTTTTCCAATACCATTCTCGCACAACAACTTTCTTTCTTTCCCTCTCTTTTTTTCTATTCGTGTTTCATGGAATAGTAATTTCAGCAAAACTTTGAGATTGAATTTAACGGCTTCCCAGGAATTGTCGCAGGAGAGTAATTGAATACAGAAGGGAAGCCAAAGTACATGTGCTAGTGTGAAGTCAGCTCCCTTTTGTGAGTGAGCTATATCCTTAAACTTTTAATACTCTTTAAGCTTTAAAGTGCATTTTTCTCATATAAAGGTACAGAATAAGTGCTCCAAATATGTACTTGAATAATGGAAAAAGAATTTTTACCAATTGCATGTAGTTTAGTGAAATTAATTTGATCCAGTTCCTGGTAGTAAAGGTGAAAGTGAGTGTTCAATGTTGGCTTTGCTCTGCAAGTATTATCTGGTCAAGTACTAGTAAGTACTTCTGCTAAAGATCAAGCGTCTGGAGATATTTTCTAGAGCAGGTATTGTCATTGTCAATTCAGTGCACTCGCCACAGATTTTGATAAGCTGGAATAAGATTGCATACTATATATAATATAGCAAAAAAAGTGTAATGGTTGTGGTTTTAGGTCACATTGAGATATCAGCATTGCATGTGACACAAAGGACAAGAACATGTTAAGAAAAAAAACAAAAGAGCAACATCAAAAGATCTTTTCAAAGAACTTGTGCAGACTGTTGCTTCAAGGCCAACAACGGTTATATCGCAAAACTCTAGAAGAGACAGTTCCTTACTACATCCCTATATGTACATAAGTAGTTTGCTTAGATCATCCTCATACTGCCTCACTGTCTAAGTAGCTCTGGTGGATTGGCATTCATGTCTCAGTCATTTTCTCTTCCTTCGTGAACGAATTGTGCAAACAGAAAACAACAAAATAGTTTTTGATTCTTTCCTTCTTCAAAGATTTTAATGAAAGAAATCCGATGAAAAAAAGTTTAGCATGTATATTTTCAAACGAATTTAAGGCAATTGGTAAAAAATATAATAGGATTCGGAAAACTATGCTAAGCGTGGGATAATGAGTTCTATTCGACCATCTTTCTATTAATTACATTTGTTAATACCAGCCGGCCCAAGGCTTTCCATCTCCATTTTTTACGTAACGAAATTGGGAGGAAATGGGGAACAAACTTGTAACTTTCACGGAGGAGCAGCTCGACGATTACCAGGTATTTATTTGCATACCTATGCTTACTGACTTTCATATAAACACTTTGTATACTATAATTAACTCCTAAAGGGCAGATGTTAGAACTATAATTTAATCATATATGAATTATGTTGAATATATTATGCACATTTTTGCGGCTTGCATTTGGCATTGGCAGTTGTTATTTTGAACAGTCATAATAATTTAAGGGAACGTGATTAGGAATAGATTATTGTTGAATTATGTGTCAAAATCAATAGAAAATTACGCATTTATTAATTGGAAAGTACTCGGAACCAAGTAGATGAAATTGAAATTAAGTTATTGACATTTTCGGTACTCACTAACCTCATAATTTTGTAAGTAATTGTCAAGTCAAAGTAAAATGATGTGCCTTAATATGTAATAATAAACCTTCTTTATTTCAGGACTGTACGTTCTTCACACGAAAGGAAATATTAAGGTACGTCCATGCTTACAATTAGGTACGTGTTTGTTTACGCTCAGAATCTTAAATTTCAAGGCAGGTATCTGATATCTCCTTTGCTGGTTTTTTAACACGAGATAAATCAACAAAATTTATACGCGTTACCTTCATTTCATCCAACATGAAACTTGATCTCCGTATTTAATGTTAGGGAAAGGTCCGTACATTAAGTGGAATACGAGTAGATAGAGATTTACTTTCAGTTGTTGGCTGTTGTTTCTGATTTTAGGACATCTAGATTCTCGTATTTTTGAAAGAGGTGATTTTTCCTCTACTTTTCCATTCTAAATACACGCCTTATAGTAATGATGTGCCATTAATTTTCTCTCTCTTTCTCTCTGCCTCTTTCATCCCAGAGATGTTTTGTTGGAGAGGCTTTTGAGGAGCGTTGTAGCATTCTTGATTCACGGATTTGTGCTTCAACTACTCAAATAAATGCATTTTTTTGACATTGCTGAAATGTGGCTGCTCGTTCTTGGACAAAGCATTAGTGGAAATGGTAGGAATATGTAGCATAGCATAGCAGGTGATTTGCAATCGCTATTTATCACGGGTAGAAAATAGAGAAGTAATGCTTAATTCACCTTGATCGTTCTCCATCCTCTTTAATTTAACTTCTCACGCTCATTCCTGAACAATGATTTTGCGAGCCTTTAAATGAGAGGGGAGCAAGACTAGAGCATAATATATAGCGGATTATATAAATCTACGCCTACTCTTTCTCGCTCTCTGTTTTCATTCTTCGAAAAGCATTTTTGAGAGAGAGAGAAAGAGGAAGCAGAGCAAAATGTTATCTCATGAATGCTGTTTTCATTTACCCAACCAGCCATGCACTCTTCTGAGTTAGCGTTAACTCATACCTACATACATGAATGTTCATTCGGAGGAAACAAACAAGGCAAAGTAGTATGTAGTTTAGTTGCATGGAGAAAACTCTTCAACTTTTACTCCATTATCATAAGTTCAGGAGGAGCGACTCTGTTGACTCTAGCCTGGACACATAATGGATGTTAAGTAGATTTGAACTGCTTTTTGTCGCGATAAATTACTGCGAGCATTTTCCAGCATGCTTCCGATGCCGATGAGAGGGCAGGAACAAAATAATTTGGGATAGGAGCACAAAGTGGATGAAGTGCACAAAGAAAGGAAAATTTTGTCGGATGCAAGAATGACTGAGTTCTGATGTACTTTGCATAAATTTTCGGAGAAAAAAATTCCGCTTTTGCATCCATCCTTTGTTAAAATTCATGACATTGGAAAAAGTTTTTTTCCTTCTCGAAGCTTAAATAAACCTCGCTCAAGGATTATTAGTGATTATAGAGGCAAGAACTGTGGATGGTGATGCTTTAAAAAAATTAAAAAAAATGTCTGCTCTCTGCTCTATCTGACTCTGATGGAACAAGATCAGAAACTATTTACAATATTTAAGTCGACGGTATTTACAACTCAAAATTATTTGGCAAGACGCGTCTAAATACTTGCTTTCCTTGTGTGAAAAAAAGGGTCTTTAAGAAGTTTCGTGAGTTGAATCCAAACATTGTCCCAAAGACCATGACGGCGAACGAGCCCGTCACGGTGAGGGTTCCGATAGAAGTCGTGGCAAAAATGCCTGAGCTGAAGGTAAGAGATCATTTCATTAGAGCGCTATATACATACTTAAATTGTCCTATTTTCTAATTTCGGCAGAAGAGTCCTGTTCTACTAGGAATACTTAGAAAAGACTGCGTTTTAAAGTGTAGTCGATGCTGTAATTACAGTTTTCTGACATGCGATAACTCTAATGCAAGACATAAGTCTGTCAAAAAAATACGTTCTTTACGGATGTCAAGTTAATCGATTCTTTTAATGAACTTACCTACATGGGTACTTTCCCTTTGTTTTCTATCCTCTTCACAACAAGGAAAATCCTTTTCGAGAGCGAATCTGCACGGTGTTCTCAAGAGACGGTCAAGGAATCAGCTTTGAGGATTTTCTCGACCTGTTTTCTGCGTTTTCGGAGCACGCACCCAGGGACATTAAAGTTCACTATGCCTTCCGAATTTATGGTGAGTCCTTGAATTTTTATAGACCTTTTATTCAGGAAACGGTGACAAATGCTTTACCAAAATTAGTTGTTCCACCGTTCGAAAAGAATAAGATGGACATAAAACCACTGTATGGACTTTAGTAGAACTACTGAAGTCTAAACTGAAAAAGAATTTTCATGCTTGTGTTCAAGATTTTGATGGTGACATGTTTCTCGGAACTTCGGATCTGGAGAAAACCTGCCAGCTATTGACGCGGGATGAGCTCACACCTGATGAAATCAATTTGGTGAGCACAAAGGTAAGTCGTCTCGACTCTCGACTCAAAAATGTAATATTATTGCATTTTTTTCTTCGTTCTGAAATAGTTTTCTTAGAGCAACAATATGCCCCTTTAAATAATATAGGAAGTTTCATTTCAAGGCTTCACTTGAATCATACTTCATTCAGAAAGTCATGCCATTTGTTACTCTACTATACTTGGAAGAAAAAACTCAAACGAATTATTGAACACCAATGACAGCACATTCACATCGCCGTCCATCCAACGGATTCATTCATCCATTAAACCTGTCTTCCTATACCCCATAGGACCTGTAAAGCTTTCACTCTTCCTTGAAAAATTATAACAACCATTCTCCCGGATGAAAGTTATTCTCCTTTTAGCCATAACTATTCCACTTCCCTCTTTTGTTTGTTGCTTTCATAGTGCATTTAACCAGTGAATTGGTATTTATGGGCGCGTAAAAACTTTTTTAAAAGGTTTAGTAATGGGAAATTCATACTTTGAATCAATATCAATGTCGTGAAACTGTCTATATAATTCTTTTTGCAATGTGTATTGTTCCACCAGAAGAAGGAGGATTGTAAAAGACATTTTATATGGAAAAAGGAAAAAATCTTCCGCTGTCCTGTCCAACTTTCTTTTTTTCCTTGACTCTTCTTACCCTGTCCCTGAGAGTTAAGAGCTTTTTCCTCTCTCGTGAACATGTGTTGATGTTGATATTATATTTTTTGCACTACATACTACTTTTTTACAATGTTCAAGGCAATAATAATATCCATATCCATCCATCCTTCCTTACATTCTTTTGTCACTTTTAATGTTTTCCGCCTTGTCCGCCAACTTCACTTTCCCCATACATATGCTGGTGTCAACTGTCGCTGGAAATGTAGTTATACTTACATATTTCATTTAAACTTGTGCCTACACTTGTGAATCGCGCTTTTAGCTATGTAGCAATTTGGTCCTAGAGAACTGGAGCTCATTTTCACGTGTTGCCGTTTATTAGCAACACGCACCCATGCCCCAGTGCCCAATGAATGCCCGATAATGAACTGTATGATTAAACGAATATCATTGTGCTTAATTAGTTTTACGCAAGAACTCCTTAATTTATTTAGCAAGCCATAAATCATATCATCTGGTTCGTGTAAGTTGATTTCGGTGAGCCTGCTCCACTCTCATTCTCATGACTCATGTTTTCATTCTTCTTGAGAAGTGGAAGATGAGGATGAGGAGAGGAGGTAAAAGTAGGTCTTGAATAGAATAAAACGGTATATTATGAATTTCCCAACTATCTAGCTAGAGAGTGGTCCTCACCAGAAAGAGGTTGCGAAATGAGTGGATGGATGGATACGGCTTGACTTAGGTAGGTGGATTGGATGCATGGACTCTTCAAAATACTAAAATATTTTTTTATCGTTTTACAGGTACTCGAGGAGGCAGATGTGGATGATGATNTTTTTTTATCGTTTTACAGGTACTCTACGTTCCACATCAGAATCTAAAATTCGTAGTTGTGATATGTAGCATGTTTGAGTGTGCACTTTCCTTAGAGAAAATTTCCTTTTGATAACAATGGATGGATCAACATGAAAGCAAGGTTGAAGACAACGAAGCAGAAAATTTTTTAGAGAAAAAGAATCGCAAGCACAGCAAAGTTTTTCGCAGCATCAACATTGTGGCACTATATTATAGCATCTTCATCATTTTCATCTTACTTCATTAAGTGTAAGGAGGGGAGATAATGATTTCTTCTCTGCTTTCTAACGTTTCTTCCACACAATCAACCTTGAAGATTTTTTAACATGCAAAGTGCTAATTCATAGGCTTCATTTATGTATATCATAGATGATTGTGTAGTCATCTAAAATAACCATACTTTTGTTTCCGTACCATTACCGTTCCATTGTCTTTTTTATCAAAAAGATGCTTTTTATGTTAGATGTGATAACGTAGCACCAGTTGAAATCTCCTCGGGATCATCGTGTTGGATTACGGAATGTTGTTAAGATTCTTATTATTAAATTGAAACGCTAGTCTCGTTCTCATCTAAAGAAGTGAATAAAAAAGTGCGATTATTTACATGTTTTCAGAGGAATA
>JAHZNI010001996.1:0-13179 GCA_027744415.1 Seira ritae | reverse complement strand
GGCTTTGAAGATTTTTTTTGTATAAATATTCCTGGTCCCGGAGAGATTTGTAGGCATTTCAGCATTTGCATTCACGCATAGAAGAACAATTCAGGAAATAACTGGTGACAGAATTTAAAAACTTGACAATCATCCGCAGATATCTAAGTTGAGTGAGAATAAATCAAGTCAACAATTTAGTTACTCTTCAATTAAAAAATAATAACAATGGGAATCGGTGGTAAATACGAATTGATTGATAGCGAGCGCTATGACGAGTACTTGAAGTCCGTGGGTAAGACCTTTGCTCACATTTCATAGAAATAAATTATTGTTTTCGGTTAAACTGAAACATAATTTCATTAAAATAATATATACTCCTACTTCAATAGGAGCTGGAATTCGTGAAAGAGAGAACGCTTGGAAGTTCAGGCCATTCATTGAGTGGACCCCCACTCCCGATGGGAAGTGGAAACAGAGAACCATCTTTGGAGTGAAAAAGTGCGACATCGACTTCGTTCCTGGGGAAGAGTTTGATGAGGAGTTTATGGGAACGAAATTGAAGGTGAATATCCAATAGATTATTTTTAAAGTTAGATTAAAATGTTTTAATTGTGGACTGTGAAAAGTAATGAGATTTTCCTTTTGTGAATTAGTCGAGAATAACTATGGAGGGGAATCGTCTTATCCACAAGCAAAGAGTGGGACCTGTTGAAGCTACCGTGATCAGGGAGTTTTTCGGTAACGAAATGGTCACCATCTTCCAAGTGGGAGATACTGTTGCAACCAGAGTTTTCAGAAGGGTTGCATGAGATAGTCTGCTGACAGTTCGGGATCTCATTTAGTAATTGACGTTGAGGGAAAAGGTGCATTAATGCTCAATGCAAGCTTCAACTGATCTAAAATTACTGCTTCTCTAGCCGAAACTCACTGTCAAATTCATGCTTCAAAACAATCACTCTTAATAAGTGATGACAATAGACACTGTATATAATCATTTGTACATGTATACTGTATCATACTTAATTACATTAAAATGACAATTAAATTGTAATTCTACTCATTCAATACCTATTAATGTGATGAATTTGATTGTCATTAAAACGAGTCGATGTTTATTTATTCATAGTATTTCGAAAAACTTTGTTTCCAGCAATGTGCTTGATATAAGTTATAATTGTGTTTTACATTTAATGAACAAATAAACCTTAAAATTTTATAAAATCTGCAAAATCTGGTTTGTAGTACTTATGCAATTAAGCTTAATCTAAAAAATCAGTATTATATTGACTAAAAAGCATGATTAAGCAAAGATAATTTTTTATGCACACTTTAAACTTTCCTATCTTAAATGGTAAGGGAATGAATACCGAAAAAAGTACTTACATACATAATATATACATAAACGAAGATACGTATACGTAACGATATATACGTAACGATTGTCATGTATAATATATTGTATCTTTTGCTCAAAACTGCTTACATATTACGATATAACACTCTTTAGCTTGGAAATCTTTGCTCTTCTCATTTTAGACTTTAACTCGACTCCTATGCAGTAGTTTATCTTAAATATGCAAATCAACACCGAAAAGTATGTACCTTCTGATCAACTCAACTATGTACGTATTGTGCTGTTTGATTTGGTTATCTTTGCTCTTCATTTTCATATTTGCTTCAACTTGGCAAGATTGGGTTTGGAGAAAACGAATTGGCTACTGCGCATGTCATTTACTAATCTGTTAGAGTTAAGGGCAAGGGCTAGCATAAGGCTGCAAATGAAATGGTTAAAAATTAAACCAAACGAAATTAAAAGGCTTTCTTATCTTAAATATGCAAATGAACACCGAAAAAGTGTCTTGTGATGTAAGTACTAGGTACTTTTTGTACTGCTTTTAACCGATTGCATTATTGCATCAAAGACGCTGGAGTCAAAAGAATAGGTTGCTTTGCTCCTAAAGTGGAACGGAAAAGTCAAACCTGAAAGTTGATCATGCGCTGCGCATGCGTGTACTCTGTCGTTGTGTTCTCATACCTACCTAGTATGCAATTCATTGCACTCATGCACGGCATAAATTGACTAAAACATAATAATGATACAACTGCTTGCATTGAAATATGCTCCTTATAATTTATTATGATCATATTATTTCAAGTGACAACTTATTCTGAATTAAATTAAGCAATTTTCTTGAATACACGCTTCGCCACAACATCGCCGGATCTGAAATAACTGATCATTTCATTCCCATTGAACTCTCTCGTGACTTCGGCTGTGATGTCCCCCTGGCGTTGCTTGTGAATGAGTTTGTTTCCCTCGAATGTGATCACAGACTACGAAATCATAGATAATTAAATTAAAAACATTTGTTTGTTTTCGACATTAATTGTGATTTTATTGAGGTCAGCGAAAAACCAACATAAACAAGAACAAAAATGTTGTGCATTGAATGTGACCCACTATCCAACTCCGCTCGGCCAATCACCAGCTGTGACTTAGTTTCCCTCGAATGTGATCACAGACTGCGAAATATATCATACATAGATAATTAAATTAAAAACATAATTTGTTTTCGACATTAATTGTGATTATATTGAGGTAAATGACACGCACCTTGCATTTGCGCCCATCAGCCAATTCCTCTTCAAATTCTTCACCAGGCACAAACTCGATTTGGAAGCTCTTAATCAGTGTTTTCGTTTTCTGGGTCCACTTTCCATTTTCCTCAATCCATGTCATTGTGGGTTGAGCTTTAGAGGCGAGAGTACGGTTGACAAGACTAACGCCTACCAATAAAATAAAGTTTGGAAAAGTTAGGACCAGATCGTTTAAAAGTTCGATCTTCTGTAGCTTATCAAAATATTTAAGTTTATCTTACCGACAGCTTTAAGAAACTCGTCATACTTCTCAGACGAGATCATCTCGTAACTTCCTACGATGCCAGCCATTTTTTAAAACTTTGTGGAGAAAAGTTCAAAGGGGACGAAAAAAATTTAATGACAAAAGTCGTATCGTCTAGATGCAACTGCAGTTTGTTTCTGAACGCAATGTACATACTTTGTCACAGAAAAAATCCTGGTTACATTTTGAACTTTAATCAAGCTTCTGCTTCAATACAAGTATAGTGTAGTGTATGACATAATCATTTTTATCTTTAATCTTGTAAAGTTCTAATGCTTTCAGACTATTTAATTAGAAATGATAAACTACCAAATACAATACCTAAGATAAGAATATCGATTGACAAGTCATTAGTCATCATCATCAAACTACATAAATATATATATGTACATAGGACATAGCACTCGCTCAGGCTCAGTTACTGCATCATGCTCATATTCGCAGTATTTGATGTAGGAGCAAAATTCAATCAAGCTAGTATTAAGTACGAGACTACGAGTGAGAGTACTTCAATCATTTTTAAGTTTGGATGTGCTGAGTCGACAATTTGTAGTAAGAATTTTTGTAATAAACCTTTGTACTTTGCGTGCGAGTAAGACATTTTTATATGCAATATTAAAGTGCAAAGCATCTAATGCGTATGTATTTATAAGGGCGTGTGCCTCCTTATCTGGACTCCCAACCTTGAACAAATTAAAGGGGAAACTGCAAAATAAAGCCCATCTTTATCTCAACTAGGTATGCTTATGACGCGTGGAAAATTACGTGACATGCTTCAACCATTGAACAAAAATTCGTTTCCCATGAACATGGACAGAAGTTAAATATGTCATATCGCTCAGCATTCCAAATGTTGCAGAATTATGCAAAAATTATACGAATTAAAAAATAATATGAAAGCATTAATTTTCTCAATAACATTTCCACTTTATTGAAACTACAATCATTCATCATCTTCGCCGGAGAGCACCTGCTCAAATTGATTTTCACACACAAGTATTAATGAAATGACATCTTTGTTTTCTTCAATACATATAACGCAACAATTAACAATTAAATTTAATATTCTGAAAAACTCAAAACTTTTCATAATCCACCACTCTTGCACTCCTTACACTCTAGATAATATTCATTTTTCTCGAACAATATGGTTTTTACAAAAAATACACAATTCCAAAATTACACCTGCCATAAATAACCAGTATCGTTTTTAACATTCCCAAAAAGACTTCAATAAATTCATTATATTTTTTGTTTTGATATTTACTTCATGAGATGTGACGACGATGACATCGTGTTGTATTGTGGAGTCACTTAACTAAATACATTACCTAGTTTAGCTTTTTTCCCAAAGATCTTCATACATTGAATGTCTTCGCCTTACGGCATACATTAAATAAATCGACATCGAAATCGATTCATCCTCACCAGATACAAAAACTCCCACGCAACTCGAATTTTTGATCCCAATTTACACTATTTCAATGTATTTAGTTTCTTTTACAAATTCAAGAAAAATTATTTTTTTCAGTATAACTTTGTGGTTGTCTTATTTAACAAGCTACGCTTCATAAAATGAACTTACATACTCAATCTACCCTAATCATTTCAAACGTAACACTCCAAATTCCAAAATAACGTACATTTCTTCAAAATATTTCTCCACCTAAAACTCTACTCATTAAACACATCTATCATCTCTATCTTTTATGGAACGTGTAATTTCACCTTTTTGACTGCCAACGAAGGTATTAAATGCAATATGCAACTGCTACAAATTGTAAAGCCCTTTAACATTTGACTCAAATCAAACCCAGTGCGCATCACATCAACTCGACTCGAGAGTGACAAAAACAATTTAAAAATCTAGGTACGAGCAGTATGTAATCAGTAACCAAAACTTAAATAAATATTTAACTAGTCATTTACTATCACCATGAATAGATGGCTGCAACGGCGTGCTCTTCACTAGTGATTAATTACTATTTCAAATACATAATATTTTTTTTAACAATGATGAAGCTACACACAGGACTTTATTATGGCTGAATGAATACACGCCCGCTTTTTAATGTGTAAAAGCAACACTATACTTAAGTCGAACTCAACTTAAAACTCCAGTTTCATTTCCAATACATTGACTCCAAACAAATTAGCTACAAAATTTCTAAAGTTCAGCCTAAAATAGCGTGATATCCATTAAATACGTCGAATACTTAATCATTGATACTTCTGTAGTGCAGTGTAATATTATGCATGATTGCTGATCTCCAAGAAAACTCCTTCGTAGAATTTTGTTTTGATTTACGTGCTCCAAACAACATCGGTTAAATCCAAAAATATCGGACGGACTTTGTACGAAAAAGTTTTCCCCTTCTCATCAGATCCGAAACCATGCGTGCACAAGTGCAACCTTATTAACTATGGAGGATGAGAAAAATTTACATTAGATCACATTTACAACTACGAAATATCTTGTTCCATATTTTGTAATATTCAATTTTCATTTGGTATTTTACAGCACTCATTCGAAAAAAACGTCATCCATTTTACGTACATCATTATCAACAATAATTATTTCAAACGAACCATTATTGGCAACATGATACCCTCATTTAGTTCTTCAATTCATATACACATAACAGTTTTATTGGCAAAAGGTTAAACGTAAAATTAGTTTACAGCGAGATGAGATGGATTCAACATCTCTAACGAAATCTGAGAAAGGGAGATTTTGAAGTTAGGAGAAAAGAACGGAATAAATAGTATTCCCATGCTTCCTTAGCTTTTTATATCAGTGCTTATAAAATAGAGCCAAGCTAATATAAATTCCTATTAAACCATATTCAAGCATTAGCATAGTAAAGATAGAGGGGTTGTATTGAAGGACAAGACAAATGTGAGCGGAAAAGAAACGATTGAAATACATATTCAGCCAAACTATAGCCAGATGAGATTTGATATCTTCCCCGCGGAAAAGTAAAGACCAACTGTTTGATTGATGGAGAAGATCGAGCTTTTTTGTTAAGTGAGATTCGAATTGTGTGAGCCATGTCAGAAGGTCAGAATTTTTATATCAAATTGGTACTCCTGCAAAAGAAACAAGGTAATGTAAAAGCAATTTTTTAGAGATGAAAAATTATTTATGAAGTAGAGAAGTGTTAGTGTTAATCTCAAACCAATTTCTTACATGATTAATTTTACGCACAACAAATAGGAAATGTTTTAAGTGTATCAAAGTTCATGATTAATAATAATACCAAGCAAATGAATTCTCGATTATTTTAACACTACAAAAAATTAACTGTAGAACCCATGCAGGTGCCTGTTATTCCAGCTCAAAATATTAATTAAAGTGCATATAATCATAGTCGTTTTAAAATTAATTTGAAAAATACATGTAATGTAGAACCCTTTAACTTCAAGCAACTCAGTAAATCGTTGAATGTTTTCACAAACATATTACAGTGTTTGCCGGCTGAATTAATTACAAAACTAAGCTAGAGATAATAATCATAATACGCAACTCTTACAATAATAAATATATAAATCATATAATAACTCCAAATCGCATTTAATTTCAGAAGTTCATTATAAGGACTAGTTTACAAATAAATTGTCACAAGCTAATTGATCAAGCATTATGTATAATTAAACTGCAGTATTTGAAATCAGCTAGCGAAAAAACAACACTACACAAATCAATTCATTACATTCCGAAAGTAATATAGTTCACTAATTCATCTTTTCAACATTGTAATATAAAAACTGATGATATACATTAACCAAAAACATCGAAACAAAACTGCTAATCAATCACATTCTTGATGAAAGACAACATAAACAAAACATCCACACAACAATAACTGATTAACTTGTTAATTGAAAAAATGCTGCATTCGAGCGATCAAACAACGAGCGAGCAGAGATTTTTGCAGTTCAGAGCAAATTTTTTAGAGAAAAAAAGTTGATAAAGAAATTCGGCGATGCATGGGTAGCGAGATTCAATCAACGCACACTCAAGGGAGGCAGAGAAGGTAGAAGGTCGAGGGAGTTGGTATATTTTTAAAACGTTGGATTAGAGCTAGAAAAAAATGGTCAGCAGAATACAAATAGATTAAATTCAGAATCAGGATTAAACACTATACAAATTACATACGATAATAATGCAATGTTTTTGTCAGTGTCAAAAACTACATTTCAAGATTAACAATTTAAATTAGTCCACACATGTAAATAATTAATTCTAAGGTTTCAGTAAATTGATGGGTAAAGGCTGGTTTTCAGACACAGGAGATGTTTTAGTGGTGGTATCGGTATGATGGAAAAGTGGTTGGTTGGTTAATTCAAAAAAATATTAGGTCAATAGTCAACAGAATTTTTCTTCTGTGATAACGATGAAACATAGGCATAATTGGCATAATATATGAGCAGGTTAATAATCTTCCAGGAATAAGTTAAGTATGATGGGATGGATGAGTAGAGAAAGTATTGATGTTAGAGAAAAGGAGATAAAAAGGCGGAGTCAACAACTTTTGGAAGAATTATGTTTTAAGCGTTTTCCTTACAAAGTATGGTAGTTTCGGTCTAATCGAACTTTGTAGAAGCGCCAAATCAAATACGCGAGAGACGATAAGGCTGCAGCAAACACGATTCCTCCTGTAAAGGTAATTACAAAAACATAGGTACATGATTATTTGGTACATTACTGGCTTGAAGGATATATTACGAAAATAATTATAACTTAGCTTACCAATGAAAGAGGCCCACGAAAATCCACCTTTGGTTGGAGCTGGTTGAGGTTTCGCAGTGGTGGTGCTATTGGCTGGGCTTGGTGTGGGTGCCACAGTGGTTGTATTTGACGGGGCAACGGTTGTCGTACTAGTCGTCGTTGTGGACGCCGTAGAAGTGGTTGGTACTGTAGTCGTGGTCGTCGTCGCGTTCGTGGTTGTTGGAGGTGGTACAGTTGTCGTGGAGTTTGGCGGGAGGGTAGTAGGAGCTTGTGTGGTAGTTGTCGTTGTTGTGTTGGAAGGAGCAATGTTCGAACCTTGTGCATAACAATACATTCAATCATAAAGTACCTACGTTTAATAAAAATATCTCCTTTCAGAATATTTTAAGGTCCTTACATCCATGCAAGTTCCAAACCACCAAACTAACGGTTTCAGTGCCAATCATTGAATTGCTACATTTCCTCCCAGATGCGGTGACCAGGTAGAGACAAGTAGTTCCATTGTTTCCAACCGTCGTCTTGTTGATGAGATTAGTCTTCAGACAGGGCTCGCACTCTGTATTTAACTCACATCTCTGTTCATCGGTTTCTGCAGTACAAGGAGACGATTCATTAAAAACATGAAGTAAATAAATTAAAAATTAATTTACAAGTTCAAAACAAATTCTTCAGTTGATCCCGATGCCATACCTGGTGCTGCAGTAGTAGTAGTGGTGCTATCAGTGCGGACAAATGACAGCGATACTGCTAGCATGAGCCCCACAATGGCTACGGTGTATGGAACGGATCGGGTCATCTTGATTGAAGTCCTTAGTTCCTATTAAAAAGAGGCAAAAGTACCATTAGTTAAAACTGAATTAAAATATTCGATTCTTATAAAAAGAGTACTTAAATTAACAAAGCAGGTCATGAGGATTTTTAATATTGACTGGACCTGGACCTTTACATATTTTTTCAATATTTCCAATAAACCTTTTAAACTTTATAATCGCTGAAATGCTTCATTCCGTTTATGCGTGTGTTATATGTAGTTCCCCAAAATCAAGTGCTTTTACCAAACTAAGGTATTTCCTACTTTCACTCGCAATTCAACTCTTTATCTGCATTTTAGCATGACCATACAACTTACTATTATTATGACCATGCAGACATAATAATCAATAAATCAATATTCAATTTTTATACCTGAAACACTCTGTAGCATACGAAAATATTGTTCAAGTCTTAAATCGGTATATCCCTTTAACGATCCGTTATAGTAATCTTGAAGCAGTTCCGACCAACAACTCTTCTATTCCTGCTAACCTTTAGCATGTACAAACTACAAAGCCGTACAAAAAAAACTAGTGGGCATGAGCTCCGAAAAAAATGAAAAAATATAATTTTTACTTATGTCATATGTCAGGTCAGAGTCAGACAACTGTCTGACTTATTTTTTTCCTGTGCTTTGCTTTTACTACTGCTAATAATATTCAAATCTCCGGCCAGACACACACGGCCGGGGTAGGTAAACTCGCACTTAAAATATCAGCTTACTTTTATTGCTTATAGAAAATGCCTGCAGCTGAACTGATTCAAAGTGGGACATTCACATCAAACGTTTGAATTTAGGGTGGGAGGGGGGATCCCGGTGAAGCGTGACACTCCATATAACCGTTAATGTAAAAGTGCGTTACATGGGTGGGTGGGTGGTCTGAAAAATCGGAATTTTTGCGTTACGTTTGATGTGAATGCTCCCAAAATACTCAATACTGGCAGTGGTAATAAATACAATTCAAAATCAACAAAACAAATCTTTAGAGTCAGATAGGAACTTTCACTGGAGAAGATTTGATACTGAACTAGAACTTTTTATAGCTTTATTAGCAAGTAATTTGCTTCGTGCGTACTTCAATACAGTTACAGTCGATATACCTGTTTAACATGAAAATCACACGCACTCACAAAATACAAAATGTGGTGCCAGAAATCGAAATAGTTTTTTTTATTTACTGGATTGCGTAAATGTCGATCGGTCGGAGGGTTAGTAATTGAGCTAATCCCAACGAAGCAAACATGTAGGCTAATTAATTATCTTTTTATAAATTAGGTAGCTTTCGTAATATTATGTCAAACTTTTCCACTAATTCGAAAAGAAAAACTGGCTAGTGAAAGTTTTATCAATTTCATGAAAGAATGCACATGTCACGTTCATGAATGTAAGTAGACTGTAGGAGGCAAACGTATCGTAGCAAAGTGAAGTTTATTCCTCATCGATGCATCGCAGGGCTCCCAATGCCGACAGAACCTATAATTCTCCGTATTTTTGCAGGCCTTATCTAAACATGCCAGATTGCTCTTGGTAAAATACAGCTTGTGGTTGTTGCAGTATAATATGCAAATAGAAGGGATATAAGCATGTGTGCATCATACTGCAAATTACATGAATGGATGTTTTTTTAACTTTATTGAAATAGAAAGAGAAAACAATAATATGCAACTCCTTTAATTTCTACTCGTTTTTTCCTTCACATGTTGTCTTCATGATGAACAAAGAACAGGATTGCACATTGTAATTGCGAATCGTCAATCACCTTTGCATAAACTTGGACCTACACTACAGCAAGTGAACTTTCTTGGTAACTTCGTATGTATTCATTGTATTGTTGCTGTTTGACCATGTATGACAATCATGTACGAGAATGAGAATAATAGAAAACACACGCGAAGAAATATAAATGTAAAGCGGATTATAGAAAAGTTCCTGGCATTGCATATCTTGACCAGCATGTAAAAGGTGCATGCATTATGTATAGATTCGCTGTAAATATGTTTTACCTTACTTTCCCCAATAATAGAGAAATATATAAATTGATTCCTCATTATTCATTATACCACATCAGTCAACACACATGCAAGTTTCACATGATTCGAGCATTTGGTATTGGTATTTAGTGCCTGAAGCAGAATAATGAAAACCATTATCATGTATGCAGATGACTTTGCAGAGTGCATTCTTAGCCTACGGCTACTAATTACTTAACCATCAGCAACGCATATTTTTGCGAAAACTCTTTTAATAAGTCTGGAAAAATGCAATTGGGCTAGGATAAATTGACCACAGCCATGCACGTTGATGACCCTTATCCTATAAAGCGTATCTATATAATATTTAGCGTTTATTTACTGTCTTTTCTTCTATATTTTTTTTAGTATTTTCTCCCTATCAAAACCACAACAGCCAGACTTCCCATTACATTATTTGGCCGATAACCTTGCTTGAGAGGCGTATAGAGTATAGACCAACTGAACAAGTAAAGCATGAGCCATGAGCTTTACAAAACCGCAAATGTCAACGAGCAATTTTCTCTGGAACGAATATACTAGTGACGCAGTTTCGTGTATGCGTTTTCCAGACAAGGACTGAAAAGCAAGATGAATAGATAAGATTTTCATTTGTCTTGTCACACCGATCAGCGCATTGACTGTTGACAATTGAAGGAAGACAATCTGTCATTTAGAAAAGCTATTAGCGGAACTAAATAAGTCACGCCTTACTGATTGTCAGTAAAAGCTTTCGTAAAATAAAAGGCTACTCTAATCGTTGTAGCAAATTAAAACACACAGGAGTCGCTGGCTGTAGTAGTGCTGACCATCATGAAAGATAAAATCATGCGATTATTGCAAAAATTGGCAAAAAGCGTTTTCTTGAGCGGAAATAACTGGAGCGAAGCAGAGCTTTGTCTGTTTTTTATGATGAATTGGGATAAAATAGGAGAATGGAAAAAGTCAAGGTGAAACAGTTTAGTTTCCCAATCGCCTACACGGAATTACATAACTTTTAAGTAAGCATAGTCTACCTCCATCTGGTAAAAAAAGAACGCTTTGTTCTAGGTAAGCTGGGGTCAAAATAACAGCATCAACATCATCCATCTTTCTAAGTAAGTTTGTATTCCATTTCCATATAAATCCCTCTTTCAACGAAACTTGCTTTATCTCATCAAAACTGCTTTTAAATTGGAATAACTACCAGCTTTAAAAGTACATATTTACGAAAAGTGTTGCAATTCCTGCAAGTCGATTTCATGGTAAACTAATTTTTATGAAGATGCTTTTCTCCTCTCGTTGAATTAGTTCCAAATTCGTTTCATGAGCTGGAAGCAATAATCATAGCGGACTGGGATATGGGAAGGAAGACCAATGCATTCTACGTCGTAAAGTTAAAGTTGAAACGGAGCAGGCATTGCATGTGGCGAAACAACGATCTGAATTAGGTTATTTTCCACGACATACTTATTTCCAGACATGGTGGAATTTTGCAAGGATACATAAACCAATAGCAATTGCTTGTATTTAATTACCCCCAACTATCAACTAAATAACTTCATCTGCTGCAATTATTTTGTCGATGGAGGATGGAAAAAGTAAGGTGGACTATCACAGAGAGCAAAACGGAAGCTTCTACAAAAGAAGACTAGAAATGAAATAGTTGCCGATCGTTCAACGTGATCGTGACTGGTTCGTGACTCACTTCCCACCCTGGAGGCCTGGAATGACGCAGATTTTCAAAAAAGGAGAGCATCTGTCAGCAACTCATAATTCACGCATATTAAACAGTCCAACGTTTTAATAGTTTGTGCTGACAAGAAAGGTAAAATACGTTGACTACTCTACTGACACGTAAGCACATTTGATGAAAGCTCCCCAAAGATTTAAATCCCTTTTGAGTGAGGGCGGAATCAATACCTAATTGGAATGTTTTTGAACATTTGTGGACGATGAATAAAGGATTTAAGCTGGTAAAAATAACAAAAACTTCAATATTATTTGCATTTCAATTTAGACCAACGATCATAATCATCAGTCCATACTTTTCAACCTCTGGTCTGGTACTTGCTGCAGTTTAAACAACATCAACATCAGTATTTACTATAACTTCATGAATAATAATATATCAGATAATATATATTAAATTATCATATCTACATATTACGATGCATATATGTACTTCTGCCGGGAATTCAATGTTACTGAGCTGTCGCGCCCCTTGTCCCATATTAACTTACATTTGGAAAATTTGCAGAGCAGACTTGTGGGAAATTGAAAGCCTGTTGGTTTTTACAAACTATTAACCTTCAACATTTTTTTCGCAGGAAATTTTCATGATCAAATGCATTATTCAAATAAAGGTTAATGCAAAATATGAGCAAATGGTTTGAAATGCCAAGTTAAAGTTAAATCATGTTTCCAATTTTCTCATTCATCAGTGATGTTTAGCGATTGTGATAACTTCAAATATTTTTTTTTCATCATGAGTCATGGCCCCCTGAAAGGAGAGAGAACAATGCTTTACTGCCAATTCGGGATTTCAAAGATTTGCTCAACCTAAAAATGACCTATTAGATATTTTTGTCAAAGATGTACATTGACGTACTATGTATCTCACGGCATACCAATTGATTTTTCAAGACTTGGTGTCGTCCATTAATTACGTCACGCTCCAGGGTATGTACCCATGTCTGACTAGAGCGTGACTCGCCATACATTGGTAAATGACAAAGTGCGTGACACGGGATGTATGTAT
>JAHZNI010001995.1:0-16041 GCA_027744415.1 Seira ritae | reverse complement strand
GGACTTTCTAGTCAATCAGTTCCACTGTTCCTAAATTCTTAACTCTGTCTTTGGCATAGTCGTATTTAGTCCCTTTAATCAACTCTGATTCTCACGAAGTTGCCGCATGTAGGTTTTTATTCCTTTACTACATTGAGAACATCAAAGGCACTGTATTATTTTGTTAGTGCCGCCCCCAACACGAGCCTTCCAAATATTTATCTTTGTTCCATCTTGTCTCGTCACATAATGTCTGAATTCCTTTCCATTGTCATTTTCATGCATTTACTGTCTTCTCACTCAATAGAGATTCAACAGTCAGTTGAAGGGGAACGAGTTTTTGACAGTGCCGTCAAAACAGAATACTGATCAGGCAATTGGAAAAACATCTACGAAGACAGCGCGTGACCTCCATTTTGTTGAAAGAAATAAAATCATTGTAAAAACGCAGTTCGCGTAAAATCAATACAACTACTATTTAAACAAAGAAGAGAGGACTAGCCAATGAAACGAAACGCTTAAGCAAAGAACTGGGTGGGTGACATTATCAGAACCAGAAGAAAAAAGTTTTCCACATCCACGACCGCCATCCTACAACCACCCTATTACTTTTAGCGGAATGACATTTTCTTCAAAAGGGATTCTCTTTTTTGCTTCCTTTGCAGCACTGCATCATTTACGGGAAAATCGCGTCGCTTTTTGGGTCAAATTTTGACTCTTTTTTCCGCAAATTCTGTCAAAGTTAACCCAGCTATTTTTTTCCTTTTCAAGTTTGGAAACCGTATTCGAATGAGGGTTAAGGGAAAAGATCAATCGTGGCATTTTTGAATCGATAGACCGTTTTACTATTACCACAGCATAGTAGCACGTAGCCACCCGTCCTTCAAATCATTTCGCTGTAGTTTAGATTTGTTGTTGGGTAGACCTTTCGAGGATATTAGTGATGGTCTTGTAATCTTCAGTCGATCTATCTTCCTTCCATGGGAAAAAATACATTGACAAAGTTGAATGTACAATGTACAAAGGAGGACTTATCTATTCGATCCCAAAGTTCGTAATATCTACATATTATGTAGCTTGCTTGGATGGAGGTACATCGTACATCCGTTAGTGGAGGAATGTCTCAATACTACAGTCACAGCCTACAGACACAAACTCATAAAGGATGTTTGAGGGTACATGTAAACCACTTTAATGATCACACAGCATGTACGACTCACAGAGTTTTTCATTAGCTGTTGCTGTTTAGCTTCACCTCGTTAACGCTTTCCCTAGATTATTTCCCTGAAAATAAAAAAGTAGCACATGTAGCCCTAGCGCAGTTTTTATGCTTCCCAAACAGAAAGAATGGAAAATAGTATTAATTCCCGGAACATGTACAAAAAAACCACATTGCTACTACCTAACTTAAGTGAGTCGGGTAAAAAATCCAACCAGACAAAACCAGGAATGCATATTTAGCAAATGCGATGAGATACAGAAAATATAAATCGCCTGTGTTAGACATTGAGACAGTTTCTGGTGGTGGAGGATGGAGGAGGAAAGCTATTATCAATGCCATCACCATTCCCGATACATCTCTCGCGTACAAAGTACATAGTTACTATTACTATATGTACTATGATGACTGCTACCCAGTTTCCCACATTAACCGCTGCACCGTACCGCAGGACTCGACACCATTAAAGTCCCTATAAAATACTTGAACGGAAAAATAGGATGAGGATGTATTTCGTACATTGTAGTGGTGGATATATGAGACGAGAAGATTAAAGCCCTTTGGATGCCACCAAATTTTTATGAATAGGACACGGGTGTGGTTTGAGCGATGATGTCTAGGGGCGATATTATTATGTTACTGGAGAAGTTGACGGCTAATAATATCTTGAATTCTCCCAATTTCCAGAAAGCCTCTCTTAATAACATTATTATGAATCGTACTATAAAACCCTTATTGATGTTTAGGCACCTCGAAAAAATATACAATGTACCCAGTAGGTTTATATTCTCACTTGGCCATTAACACAATCTCCTTTTCCTGCTCCCATACATTTCTTCAACAGTGTAAAAACCTAGCAACTTGACTCGCTGTTATAATCACCATTATCGTTTTTACTTTCACAGCCCATTCAGCCCGCATGAAATACCATGCAGACAAGTGAATCTCATTCTCATTTCCGAATGAGCAAGAAAACTTGGATGTGAATTGTCTTTAGTAGACTACCAGTTTCCTCACATACTTTTATCTTGGAAGATGGACAAAAACAAATCACTAGATAGTCCATGCTCCTTGTATCATAAAAGAAAATAAGTTTAATCATTCTCAATTTCTCATCTTCACTTGATTACTTAGTGTTATTAATAACAAGAAACGTTCTTCTGTGTTTTGTTCTGGAAAAGGAAACTACTTTCTTCTCTTTTCCTTTGTCCTTTTTTATATTCTAAGAACAGAAAGGGTATAGGTATGTACATTATGCCACCCACTCATGTAAATTGCGCTTTTACACAACTTTCTTACGTCATACATATTTAGGTGTAATTTTAATTAAAAAATGGAATATTGCTTCAGTCTTCCTTGCCAAATTGTATATTGCAGTCATGTTAGGTCTTGATGGCTGTTGCTTTTTCTACCCTAGGTAAGCCATGAAATGTTGTAATAAAGGATGTAGCCGCGCTGACACTTCATTGTCTCAGAGAGCCTTTAAATAAACTTTTTTCAAATCGTCACCTTCACCTCGATATGTTATATCGATGACACATAGGTACTCGGGTTTTATAGGTATTATGGACATGCATATAAGTAGCAGTCTTGACATTTAGAACATATATAGCCCTCGACCAGATTGTCAACATATATATCGTTGTATAACTTATGTGCCGCGTCATATGTACTATTTTTCAGGAACACTGCTATTTTCAAGGCACATTAAGGAAGTGCGCTTCCGGGGACTTTAAAAATACGGCCTTCCCGCTGCATAAAAACTTTTTGAGTAACCTGAAAACCTGTACCGAAGAAAAAAACTAGGTCGACTAAGTCTAACTTTTTAGTAGACACAAGTTACCATTTCATTCTTTCTCTTTCAAGTCTAATGAGTCGAGTCGCTAGCGCTAGTCATCAAAGGATAGAAAAATATGAGAGATGAGATGATAAAATAGCAGTCTGAAGTACCACAATTTTTTGGAAGTGTTTTTGGCACACGAGTAGGTACAAGGAAGACTAGAAGAAGACTTTCCTTCCTTTTTTACTCCTGATGAAAATGATAGCAACAGTCATTTATTTCTGCGTTCGTTGAGCTTCCAAGGAAGGAGCTCTTGGTTGCTCATGGAGTGTGTCTTGGAGATTTTCACTGGAAGGCGAAAGGACCTTTCTACAAAGCCATGTGAAGTAAGTAACTGCGTGCATTTCTCCACTTTCTTATCCTTCACTCCAACATTTGGATCAGCGGAGGAAGGAAGAAAAGTTAAGTGGAACATTAAGGACCATAGCAGGAAGCCAAGGGAAGTAGGTAAGAACAAGGTAAGGCTGGATTTTGCCTATAAAAATTTCAAAGTTAAAGGAAGGATCATATTGTCATCCCACTTACTACTTTTACATGTGCAATAAAGGGTTCCATAGAATGTAGGACTATGCCTCTTGTCTCATATTTATAGAGAGAAATTATGCATGCTCTCCTTCTTACATCCTGTCTCCCTCAATTCTCAGGAAACTAAAAGCAGCGTTGTGCATGTAATTTTAATAAGAAGAAGGTAACCTACTATTCATGCACCAATCGAATCATACTGGATTTCGGCAGGAAAGAAGAACACTTGTTCATTTTTTTTTCAAATAACGATGTGATCGTACAAATATGTATCGCATGCAAATGCAAATAAGCATAAAACTTATAATGCATGGCCTGATTTTGGCACCTGAATGAAATAACAATACATGAACATCTCTGGTCATGAACAAAAGTTGCACTGAAAAAACTAGTAAGTTGGACCTTGAAACGAATAAAGTATTTCAAATTGTATGCAAGTTATAAATAGAAGTGAACAAATATCCTTAAAACAATTTTTAAGCACTCCCTTACAGAGAACGTTAGTAGTTTGGTACAAATAATTAAAGTGTTTTAAAATGGAAAATACAATGCAATGTATATATTGATGTAATGTCAGATGTATTGATCTGGTTTTCACCTAATATTGGATCTGAGTCACGCGTTAGCAAAGTAAAATATCACGGCTACTCCACCTTGAACACTTTGAACAGTTCTATAGAAAGAAGAGTTCTCTTTACTCTCGCAACTGTACTCATTAGTTTTCATGGATTCTTCACATCAATTGAATTCATTAGTTCCGTCTGTCAATTTTTCTGTCGAAATTCATGGAGAGCTCACAGTTTCCCACGAATTGGAAATGAAGTTTTCAAAAGAGTTTTATTCGGTGAGTGTTTATACATACTATAGCCATAGCCAACATTCATTTTATAAACTTTTAATTGACTATCATTTCATAATGATTCCAAGTTAATAAATAAATAAGTATCCTTTGACAGGCGCTGCGGCGCAGGTGGGGACGAGGTGGGGAAAACCCTATCCTACAATGTATTAGAGGCCCTATCCTGTAATGTTAACGGGAAATTTCTGCCGGGGATTTGTCCCCTCCATCCCCACCGGCGCCGCAGCCTATGATTTAAACCCTATCCTACAATGTATTAGAGGCCCTATCCTGTAATGTTAACGGGAAATTTCTGCCGGGGATTTGTCCCCTCCATCCCCACCGGCGCCGCAGCCTATGTCCTTTGACATCATACATAACCCACGCTATAAGCTAAAATTGACTTTAAAACTACTATACGTCATCATCAACCATTAGAGAACTTCCAAAGAGAATAGAAAATAGTTTTCTATTCTCTTTGGAGAACTTATTAACAAATTCAATTTGACTATTTGAGCGCCAAAGATTTACTTAATTATAAATTAAAATTAATTATTAGGTGATCCCATGTCAAACTTGATGCGAAAATCTCTCTTTCTTGTAGTACGATATCATGATGACGATAATTTTCTTGAGTTATTTTGATATGGCACCGATTACCAACATGGTCAAATAAAAAATTATATTCTCCAGAGAATGTCTTAATAATCGAGCAATTTTTAGTCAAATGACCCTTCCATTCAAGGATGATACGTTATCTATGTACATGACATCATTCGAAACCCTTCCATTGAAAAGACCTTGTACATAATAGCATGATAAACCCCAGTTTATTAATTGTAGTGAAATATATACCCTATCATTATATGAATGAAGCAGAGCGGAATTACTTCCATGCAGAAACTATAATATAATTCCGTGCATTTCAACCTGAAGAAATACTTGTTTATATATTTAGTTTACCGTCGGCTTGAAAAGTTATACTGAGATGAGATACGCATATTATAATATATTTTATACTATCTACCTTTTCCAGTTTTCTGGTAATACGTCCTTAAAAATATCGCAGATAAAGAAATGGAGAATCTTTGTTCCAAATTTCACACTTGAATGAACACCCTCCTCCTCAAGCACCTAGTCCTCTAAGCCTCTTTCACTTCGAGGTGTTTTCGTAGCACGCCCTCTCGTCGGATCTGATTAACGTTTGCTGCTCATTCCTTCCTTTTCACCTTTTTCGTTTAACTGAAAAATCCTTGTTCGACATTACCATTTCACATCTTATTTTTCACCGCATCACCAAATCTAATAATAATAATGCTGAATTCAGAATAAGATTCAGAGTCTAGTATGGGAAATCGTACCTTGTAAATTATTCCTTAAAGAATTTCTCTTCTTCATTTTTGCAAAAAAAAACTTGATTTATGAAATGAAAAGAGCAAAAAAGGTCCATACGGGCGTACACCAATCTCAGTATTTTAATGAATCAATGATGAATTTCATCTTAATAGAATGTTGTACGAGTGCTTGTTCCTGGCATGGGTTCTTACAGCGTCAATGCAAAAGAAATATTTAGGCATTCCGACAAATCTTAAGTATTTGTGTGTATTCATAATATGTACAATACACGCACGTCTAATCAACACAATAAATCCGAGAGAAAGTATTAGTGAAAAGTTTATATACATTGACGATGTGAAGATCTTCTTCATAACATCACCAATATTATAGCGCATGACATTCCTTGAGTAACGATGAAAAAATATTTCTCAGCTCATAGCACTAGAAGAGCGAGAATGGAGTTTAGAGAAAAGAAGAAATGAAAAGAATACGTAATAATAATAGCTCACACAAGTACATGGCTTACGTGGAGGATTTCGGTTCATTCCTCAGATCGTCTGGGTTTTTTATACTTTCAGATTTTCTATTCAAATTGTAATGATAATAATGTAGGCCTCCTTGATGTCATTGCCCATTCTTATTTAGGCAATGCTCATCTTATTTTACTTCATTATAGAAAATGGGAAGGAAGTGGTACAGTCCTAGAAAAAAATTGGATGAGCTGTTGAGCTCTTTCCAACCACTCTCTTTTTCTTCGAATAATATGGATATTCATACAAGGACTGTATATACTGTTTTATTATCGAGCCTTATCCAACAATGCAGGCTTATCGCTCTCTATATCCATTGAGATGATTAGGCTTCGGTTGATTTGTCTCATCGAATCGGAACATTGAATTGAATATTGTGGAAGAAAGAAAGAGAAATGGAGAAAAATAGAGTGAAAAGGGCCACGACGATCGCCATTTCGTTTCGTTCTTATTCCGCCTCCTTATTTTTCTGTTCGAATCTCGGATGAGGTGAAAGTAAGGAACTGTATATGAGCATATTCCGATGAGAATGGTCTAGCTGAATAAAATTCACTCTAGATGGATAAAAATCAGCAATTTTGCTACATTACTCCTATATAAACGAATTCTTTCTTGGTTCTTACACAATACAAAGGACTTCTACAAGAAGAGATAATAGTAGATAATAGAGGAAAATTTCCAAAGAACTTCTAGACAAAAAAGAGAAAGGCCCGCTAAATACCTATCCATCCATATGTCGTAAGGTACCGGGAATTCCTTTCTCGTAACGTAACGATTGATAATAAATGTATTCAACTTGAATTGTGTGCCATTTGAATCAGAAGTAAATTCATTCTTATTCACTTCTTCGTTTTGCTTTTAAGAAAATCACTGGAGAGAAATAAACAAGCACTCTGAGATTATAGAAATATAGTCGAAAAGGGACTAAAATACATAGTACTGGGCAGATAAAAGGGGCGGTAAACTAACCTGCTCGAATGGTTACATCTCGACTCACGATGGTCCCCACTGAATTGGCAGCTATACATCTGTTGGAGAGAAAACAGAGCGAAAAATTACCAGACAGAGAACTGAAAACTGTTGTCCCACATACCTCCACTGAAGCGCCATGTCGAGGGGAAAGGGTAGAAAGGGACTTAAATTTGCGAAAAAAAGTGGTAAGCACTAGAGGCAAATGCATTCCGGATATCCTTTTCTGGTCAAGTTAAGCCGGCATTAAGGAGGTAAAAAGAGGATAGATGTGGATGAATGGGTGGAACTATATGTTCTTTAAGTCGATGAGCAAATGTATTATTGTACCGCGAGGAAATTTTCAGTAGGTATACGCTCAAGTTTAGGATAAAATAGGGGTTGTGGTGTGGTGATAGAAATGAATTCAAACCATATGATGACTACAGTCTTTGGAGAAAAGCCAGTGAAAATAGAAAAGTTTTTAGAGAACGTTGAGAGAAAGTCAGGATTTTCAGGCTATGGCATTGTGTACATAAGGGATTTATTTAACGTTAGACTTTTAAGGAATAAAGATTGTGTAAGTAGGAGTAATAATAATAATAACATCGTTGCTCTAGTAGGGCCTAGTATTCCATAAGGCTTTCAGGGATTCGACTGAACAACAAAACGGATGTGGAGAAAAAAAGCTGTTCTAGCAATTTTCCTTAGACCATCAGGCCCCTCTTTTTCATTCTCCTTTTTTCCGGTGAAGTGGTGCAAAAAAACCTAGCGACTGTCTTCTTTTCTTAGTTGAGTATTTTTGGTCAAGAAGAAAAATTGAGAGGGAAAGGCTCACCTGTACGTAGCTGAGTGGACATCAGGGCGGAAGGACTCGGCAGGAAATGGGGCAAAGACTAATGAACCATCGGAAACTGAAGAGTACCGGAGTCTCGGTACTTCACTCAATGAACTACCATCGCCTAGTGTCCACTGGATTGTTGGATCTGGCCTCCCACGTGCAGAGCAATTTAATCTGACTCCGAGCTCATTAATGAACTCAACTTTGGACGGGGGCTCGTCAGTGAAAGTTGGCCCTTCTTCATCGTACATACAGTTCAAGCCTGAAAAAAATAGTAACGAAATTATTTACTCAGGTAAGATACAAAATGGGCCTAGGATAAAAATTCAAAAAAAGAAGTTGAATACCTATGGGGGAATATAGGTGTCATATATAGAATTGCTTAAGGTCAAATTTTCAAATAATCCCTTCAGCAAAAGCTTACAGGAAACTACAAAATGTCGATGGATGCATTAGCAAAGTGACCCTTTCTATAGCATTTCAATCATATTCGATTAAAGGAGCTCGTATATCAAGTGACTTTCCGCTAAATTGGAATCTAATGTACCGTGCTAGAATTTCATTCCACGAAATAATAGTTGGCTACATTGAGCGTGACGTGACGTGATGGATTTGACATTTGTACAAAATTCTATTCTTCAGTTGGGATATTTATTTTTGCAATGAGTTGTCCATCCACGTTCACGTGATAGATTTCAAAAGAAATGTAACGAATCCCTCACCATTCATTTATTCATTTTACACTGAACCAGTGAATGCATTAACCCGCTCACGGTAACCATACCCATATGTACTTCTTGTGCTGTTGCTGACCTTTTCTCCAAAAATCTTTCCAAAACATTTTTTACGGTTACACTGCACAAGAACCCGTCCAGAGGCATAAACAATGACATGCAATAAAATAAAATATGTGGGTTACATGTTACATGTATAAAATGGAATAGGTACTAACAACTGCTCTCCTTGAAAATTTGTAAATTCTAATCACGTTCCTACAGATAAACTGCAAGCCTTGACTTTTAGAAAGGCAACTAAATGTAGCTAAAGTTGAGTAAGTTAGCTGGAGCGCTCGTTCATCTATCTACTTACTAGGCGAGTAATATTACCGTGTATTCTTTGAATGCTACTTTCGGTTCAACTCAGCCCAAAAACTAAAACCCTCTGAGAAATCGGTTTAAAAACTGAAACTTGTACAAAATTTTTAATCACTAAACACATCAATAAATCATCATCAATTCCAATCTAAGACATAAGATGAATATAAACTTTCTCTCGCAGTTTGATTCAATACAAATGCAGTTAAAACATTTTTTCATCAATTTTGCAAAGGAATCAATCGACATCAAAAGGAATGCAAATTCAAATAATGTGAGGGTTTCTCCATTTTCCAATAATAATATTTATTTAACTCATCCTATACCACTATATCAAACAAGTATATTTTTGTCACCAAATGAGAATCTGTAACCGTGTTCCTTCCCTTTTTCCCCAGCTTCACAAGAAGACTTACAATACCACATAATATGCATTCTATGCATCCCGTATATTTTTTTCAAGGGATCTTTTTATCCTCAAAAGAAGTGCTATTACATCTACAACATGACTTGTTTATGTACGTTGTAAATGTAACGATATGAAAGTTTACTCTCCTTCTTTATTCCTTATGCCATTTCATACCATTTTTTGCGTCCTTCCCTGCCTGTATTGAATATCTGGATGTCTTGATCTCTATTCCAGGATTCTTCTTTTGAAACCGGATTCTACAAGAGAAGCTAGCTACAGCTACTGAAACAGGCAAACTGGAGGAGAGGACGACGCATCTTCATAAGCATGGATGAGCGGGCACAACGGCCATTCCATTCCACTCCGCGTTTTCATTTGCTTTCGTATGCATTTTCTGTCGTGGTTCTTTATACTGCCGGTCTCCTAAGGAGAAATTCAGAATTTCTTACCGAATTTCCTTCACTCTCTTGTTATCATATAGCTAGAAAATGATATTATAATAATTGTATACGTCGCACGTACTCCTGCTACTCTTTGGGCATGCATGTTTATTCTCTCTTGTCTTTCTCCGTCAGTTTCTCTAAAAAGAAAATACCGGAAGACGTACATACCTACACACGCACACACAGAGCTGAACTCAAACTAGATCATCCAAAAAAAATCCAGACTCGCAACTCAATTCACGAGTCAGACAGCATAATAAACCAAGTCGCCTTATTTCAATTTTGGCACCAGATAGGGAAGCCAAGCGGAAATCTAGGAAAATATGAATATACCTAAAATGAAATGTCATTTTACAACTATTTCATGAAGAGGAAAATAGGAACACTAGTGCTAGGAACGCAGCGAGTATGAACTCCAATCTCGAGGAATTTTAGAAATCAGTAAAGCGCGTTTTGCAGAGTCGTTAACCTAAAAAAATATCCAGGAATGTTTGGAAGACTCTTGACTTCTCGACTTTTGTTTTTGGTACTTCAAGTTTTTCATGTTCAAAAATTATTTTCCCATTCGTTGGAAAATGGAAACACACTTTCTGCGTAGGCGAGACGCAAGACGTAGCTCCAGCTCATAATAATAATAAGCTCTGGGTTGTTGTTTTCTATGATAATGATAATCCAGTTTATTTTAATAATGAGGTTGCATGTACAGGGAAGGACAACAAAATCCTGTATAATATTAGAATACAATTTGCTCCTTTCACGCATCTTTCACCGCCGCGCACACAGAGTGTGGTGGAAGTGGAATTCTTGGTAGAAAAGTGGGACTAGTTTGAAACAAGTTCCAATCGACTTTTTCTGGTTTAGTGACACACATTAAATATTTACGCGCTATTAGCGAATGTTTCCCTTTGTGATTGAAGAAATGTAAATATTTAAGCTTATTTACGTTGAAAAATGGGTTCATTTCCCTTTTGTATTGTCTGCAGGGAAGAGGGAGAGCAGTGAATTTAACCAAGGCTTCAAGCCGAAGGGCGTAACGACATAGGCAATAAACCAATAAAGCCAGTAATCCAGCCCGGTTATTAATTTTAACAATTCATTAGTTTCTTCTGCCTTCAAGGCTCAGTTTGTAAAAAAACCGCATTGGCTTCGCCCGACTTTCACTAACCCAGCTTTTCAAAGGAAGAAGGAAAACCTTTCCCAGTTGATTCTTGCTCTTTTCCAAACAAAAGTTCTAGCCCAACATACTGTTGCAAGGAGGAAAGCGAACAGCCTTTCAGTGAACTGCCTGATTTATATAAGGATCGCGTTCAAGCAGAATCGGCTATATAATGTTTTATGTATTTCTTCCACCGCGATTTATATGTTGTGCGCTCCTTTCGGACTGCCTACCTAAGTATTTCAGGCTTGGTGTGAGGACGTGGGATAACGTGAGAAAAACGTGCACTGAAAATGAGCAACCACCCATGAAACAGAATATTTTTGCAGTTATTCTCTCACACCCTGATACCTTCATCGCTGTTACTATTTTATAAGAATTATTGTCATGTACTTAATAGGTATGTTGGGGCCTACGTTTGATATACATAATATGCATCACACATTAGGTTTTGGCTTCTGCTTGTACTGCATGAACATGAACAATGGAAGGAAAAAGGTCCGTATGAAAGTCAGTATTTTACATACCCCTTCTCTTTTGATACTTGCGTAATCCAAGTAGAACAAGTACGAGTTAAAGATTGGAAAACTTTTTCTGGGAGAAACGGACACATACTCGTAGTAATGCAATTTCATGCATGAAAATAGCAAAAAAGGAAGCCCTCTTTGGGGAAATCATTGCCTATCTTCTCGCTCTGATTTAAATCGTGATGGTCAAGCAAGCAGCGAGTCTAGAATGTGTTGGCAAAGTTTGTGCATTTTTGCTACCAAATCGTTCGAAGAATTTGCACTGAAATACGTGATTTTCGTGGCCTTCGTAAACAAAAAGAACATGAAAAGAAAATTTTCCTGGTTGGAATGAGTGCACCTCTGGTCACCCTCTACTATTGGAGAACAATTCTGGAACTTGGGTATCTTTTTAATGATACCTTTAACATAATACCATTTGCAAGTAGTAAAGACTGCGAAAACCATCGACAGGTATTACGATTATGATATAATCGTTAAAATATCAAGAGTAGAATGCTAAATACGCAAAACCAATGAATGTCTCATAAGAGTTTATTACAGATACAACTTATATTATGCAGAATTTTTCTTTTGAAATTAATATAAATACGGATTTTAGTGGTATTATCAAGATTCGTGGTTAATGGCATGTGACATTTTTTTTATTTTTGGCTCAGTATACTTTTCAATAATCGAGTAACACATGGTTTGTATGAAACGCCAAAAATATGCTTTGAATCTTGCATGCATAGGTATGTTTCAAAGCTTTACGAAACCATGCATCAGGTACAACTAAAACTTGTGTCTAAAAGTTCGACGAGGAGGATGCTTTAGTTTGATGCTCCCAGAAGAGATCTCCGATAGTAGTGGAAGTTTGAAAGCTTTTTTCACTACTCCGTACTACTGTCTATCATGCTTATTGTTCAAAGATTTTTGTTTCAAAATAAGATGCAAGGTATCAGAATAAATACCTGCAAACTTTGCCATAAGAAAAACCAGCATGTCTATGTATTTTTTCTTATTTTTTCCATTTTCGGATTACATTAAATGAACTCGACTTGATAAGAAAATTGGAAAAGAGTGTCTGAAAGGAAAAAAAGTTACTGGAGAGAAGAAAAAGTGATTTTCTTTCAAGAATTTTTTTGAGAAGTATTTAGGGAGCCTAGGAAGAGGCATAAGGTTTTTTCGATACAATGATGATTACCATTTTCGATTTCTCCGCACGAGTTCTTAGGAAAGAGCTTTAGGTAACTAAAAGCCGTGCTTTTATTTATTTATATGCAGCTCTCTCTAGCATTTCATTCAGCTTTAAGAAGACAGAAGGGAGAAAGTAGTAAAAAATCTTTTTTTCCAAAGGGATACGATTCCAAGTGCGTACGTATCCATCCAAAATGGCTTTGTCGCATTTTTTCAGCTCAAGGGTGAATGCCACCACGGCATTCCATTTCTCTTAAGAATGAGAGTTTTAACGAGTCTGGAAGAAAAGACTGCTCTAGAAGTGCTACTTATCTGAATGAATGGAAAAACAATGACAATGACACTGAACCTCTTACTACCTCGATTGGATAGCATATACAGTCTCCCATTTTCTCATTGTTCGTCGAAGTGATCAACTAACCTTTCTTCTTACATTCTCCTCGGGAAAGCAGGAAAGACCGGAGAAAGTAAAAGAAATGGCCAATCGCAATCGTAAGGAATGTCAAAATTTAAGCTTTAAAAAATATTTCCTCCTGGAAGAGGTAAATGCTACAGCCAACGGGTTCCAATTTCAGGCCAAGCACGTGCAATAAAATGCCAACGAATTGGAGGTATTCTATGTACGTCATGCTTTTAAATTGAAAAGAGGGAGTAAAGAGGCGAGAGAAGGAGTGAAAAGCTTGCAGATTGCTCTACTCTTCCACGAATAATTTATGCATATATGTATGCAATTTCATGGGAATGCTTCAAAACAATATTCTAAATTATGCAAGCTCGGGCAAATAAGAGGTGCTTTGTGCGATAACACGAGATTTCGAGAGCGATAATGTGAGATGAAACGATAAACGATTTTTTTCGTAACACCTTTCACTGAAATTAGGACAGGTAAAAGAACTTGACTGACAAACGAGGCAAAGAAAGCCAAAATGGGAGGAAACAAAGGGCTATATAATGTGGAAGTGTATTAAAGGAAAATGAACAGTCATAAAAGTAGACATTTCACGTTACCCCTCTGGCTTTGTTGTTATTATTATTACTACAGCCTCTGCTGACAACTAACTGTGAAATCTCCCGAAGGTAAATGAAATAAGCAAAATGTGTTATTTACAAATGGAAAGGGGAATTATTGACCTATCTATAGCTTTATGTGGTTCTAAATTCTCCCCATTGTCGTCTCTTAGTCATTCCTTTCCCGACAGAGCACACTCGTTATAGTTATTGCCGATGCCGATGAGATTGACATTAGGAAAAAAGTCATTTCATTTGGGAGGAGGTACTACTGCGTTAACTTTAACGGGGTCGTAGTAGTCGTCATACTTCTTAAAAAGGAACATACATTAGCGTTGAGTTACCCATAAAAAATCCAGTAAAAGTTCTCAGTCTTCTCATGATACATATGATTTGATTCATTTTTACGCAGCGTGTGCAATACGAGAGGTGCATAAAATGGTATTTGCTCAAGCGGCGGGAGTGTGTTTGGAGTTGGAGTGGAGTCGAATAAAAATGTGAGTGAGGCAATATTGTTTGTTGACTTAAGTCAAAGTCATCGCCATAATATCATGATGCAATGCAATGTCAGGAGCGCTTACATTATTATTGCGCATTTTTTCTTTATTGTTTGCACAGGATTTTTATGACTTAGAAAGGACTCGTATTTCGCATAGTTCGTTCAAAAACTCCACACTGTGTAATGGAATAGTTATGTACAGAGTCAAGAGGTAAAGAAAAAACGTATCTGCAATTCCTAATGATATTGAAATATTTAAAAATAAAAGTGCACTTTTTGTGAGGGAGGCTTGATTTAATTTGTTTTGAAGATGTTCTAAATTTGGGAGGCATATGGTTCATTTATTGGTCCACGTCCACGAGACAATCCGGCTGGCGAGTAATGAAATGTTTATAAAGAGAACAAAGCACATTTACTGCAGCACACAGTAATGGTCTTTGGGTTATTTGCGGTGGTTGTGGGAATAGTAAAAGCAGAGAAATTAGGAAGAAAAGCAGTGGTGAAGTGAAGAATATAAATGCAATGTTTATCACCGCCACGCCACTACCAAGCCATACCCCCGTGTCTGTGCCTTTTTCCTGAATCTTTGTTCTCTTCCTCTTCTCCAGACAAAATCAACAGGAAAAAAGAGAAGAAGAGAGAATAGAATGGCTTTTTGTTTGGTGCAGTGGTGGAAGGAGTTCAAATTGAGTTTCTATTTCGTATCAAAGCAGAGGCAGAGGAGTGTGGATGAGTCACGTATTATATGAATGAATGGTGCAATGTAACAAATGAGACAGGGAATGTGCTCTCGGGGTATTATTGGTGTGTGTACTCTCTCAACTTCCGCCACCATGCCTTTTGATTCGGATGGAAAAAAATATTTCACCCTCACTGCTTGGTTTTCCAAACAAGGAGTTATTGGAATAATAACATTTTTTGTTTTGTTGTTGGATGAAAATAGTTGGCTTTTGCTGCCACTGCCACCGTCGGTGTTTGCCTCTCTGAATGAAAGTTTGTTTGTTTTCAATGGAGATACGTATACATACATGCAGAGGGACAAAAGCTGTTAAGTTAAATGACCGCCGAATATTGGTGAAAGCCATACTACAGTTCATTTCTCTCCTCTCTTTTGTCTTGCAGTGAGGGATGGTGATGGGAAACGGTGTTTAGTGCTTTGTGCAGCGATGGTGGTGAACAGGGCTAATTATTCGGTAACCCTGCTTTATCACCAGACTTGTCACTTTCCATTATCGTTTTCAAATACAAGGGCTTTATTTATCTGTTGAAGAGAAAGGGCAATGCAGAGCGAGAAACTCTGGGATTTCGAGACTGATTTTAGAAACAATGGCTGTAATGAACGGATCCTACATAAATTACTTTGTGGGCTTCTATTACTCCTATGCACGCCAAGTTCAACCAGAGAGAAGAAAGTCTCTTGCAGGAAAATGGAAGCGGTAATATATTCAATCCTGCCTGAAATTTAGCCCCATTTACTTCTACTTGGCTGGGCAACAAGCGAGTTTTCGGTGGTGGTAGTGGTAAGTGGACGAGAAAATGCATCCGACCTTAATGACTTTAAATTGCTGACTGGGATTTTCTCACTTTCGCTGTTTATCATTTAAATTGCGTAACAAATCACGATTTAAAATTGCACTTCCCCTAATCAACCACACGCATGGTAGATGTAGA